>CAVNYN010246646.1:0-10771 GCA_963692815.1 Nyctanthes arbor-tristis
TGTGTGTGTGTGTGTAAATAGTGCTTTTTTTTTCTTAACACGTGTTTCTTACACATGGTTGGGATTTCCTGTTCTTAATTCTAATTACATACTGAATATTCAATCAATACCTTAAAACCCCCAATGCAAAAACATATAATAATGGCCCGTTACTTTATAGACAAAACCGTAAAAGCTAAATGCAAATGCTTTTGGGACCATGAATAGAAATAGAAATGAAATAATCAAGACTGCACAGTGAAAGAACAAGCCTTGCCAGAATGAAGGAAACCAAATTGTTGTACTTATAGTAACACTCAAGTGATGCAAAAACATTTCCTTTTCCCCTTTAGAAAGAGGAAAGCATGCGCATCTCTGCAAGTCATTTTCCATATGTGCAAGGAAACACAAAAGTGCCAAATAGTACCAAAAATACAAAATTTTCTTTGAAGTGATAAAATTTTTGTTAGTATCCTCTTCAGTAAGCGATCTTGTAATAATAACAGTCTCATTAGGTTGGCTAGAAAATGATATCAAATTAATCACACAATTAGAGAAAGTTTCTTGGAAGTATAAAAGGGTTAGCCTCAGCATGCAATGACCATGTCTTTTTTGGTTTTGGTTTTTTACATGCTATACCTTTTCCAAGTATATATTGGATTTAAAGAAATTGTGAGCATACTAGTCATTTTGCCTTATTTCACAAATTAGTTCTGTTAACTAGTTCATCATAGTGAGTAGGTGTTAATATGCTCACTAAGTAGTATTAGTCTAGATGGCAATACATGTGGCAGTAAATAATAGGTAGAGTTAAAGTCATGCAAATGTGACTCATTTGTAATAACTTATAATCTAATGTCATACAGACTGCAATTGAGCACTATTGGTACTTTATTACACTATTCTGATGTTAATCGTGGGCTGATCCAGGGCAACAAAATTTTAAATATTTCTGCTTCATGCAAATTACTATCGGAATGGGCACATTAACGCCTACATAGCATGAGCAGTTGGTCTCATTTCTGTTCCATATATATATATATATATATAAGTGCATCTGTCTCTCTCGAACACTTTGTCAATTAGGAATTAGGACTATCTGTTATTGGACCTATATGGGCCATATTGGGCTTCCTTCTTTGGATTTAGTAATGGGAATCTCCGTTCAAAATTTAGAAATTGACACGAATGGCACCAAAACAGAGCGACTGACGAATAAAGTATACTCATTCAGCCATCATCATCGCTCTGCAACTGTTGTCTTCTTTACTACAAGATTGGAATAAGGTTGAGAAACTTAATCTCATATTTTACTCTAGAAAGACTATTAATTCAACTCGAAATGAGCTTGGAACGCGGTTTCTAATTTAATGTTGAGCTTTAAAAGTGGTATCTATTTAATTTCGGGATTTTCATGTTTTTTTCTTTTTATGTTCACACTATTTAATCACAAGATATGTCTATTTGAAATAGGCTATGTAGAGTTGCACTTGATTGTGATAAACGCTGCAACTGTCTAGGATTGAACAACTTGTTATGTGATAATACTCTTTATACTTCAATACGCAATGATGATCAGTATCGGTTCCTATTTTTTCACACTTAAGTTTATCAAATAATTTATGCTGAATATCCTGTAGAATCCGCATACTCAAAATCACATGCCAAGAATTTCTTTTAATCAATTGATTGATAATGAATAAGAAATCATAATAATCTAAGCTAGAATCATAATTCGTAAGTAGAATAACGCAACATAATGGGTGGGTAAAGTGACTCCTCATTATCCTATTTGCCTGTTCTTGTTTTTGTGCTCACAAATGGGTAATTGAGTTTCAAACACCCAATGAGGCTAAGTTGGAACCAATATATAACACCTCCTATGGTCTTCCTCACCTAACCCTCTATGTGCGTCCTATATATATATATATATATATATATATATATATGTTCTTACTTTATGTTCTTACTTTTGGTTTTCCATCAACATTCTTATGAATTTCTTTCCTCTTTTTAATATATGATGATATGATAGCATATATTATTGTTAAGAAAAGCATAAACAAATTCTCACACCGAGAGAGCAGATAACGTGTTTATAAGCAACCGACCCTAATCTAACATAATATAGATTTATATCTCTCAAAATATATCATAATGATTTCAAATTTCATTCAATATTTCAAGGAAGATTCTTAAACACCCAACCCCACAACCCTGGCACCAAAAATTATTTAAAAAAAAAAATGGTCAGAATAAGAAAAAAACGTAGGTGATGCAAGAAATGACTTCACGTGCACAGTAGACTATAATGGAGTAGGTGTATTAAGTTCACATAAAAATATAAAAATGAATATTATAAAATAATGTGAAGATCCATGTGATCTAATGCCATTCATGTTAGCTTCCCACACTCTAGATCAGGCTTTTATTCCCCTATCCTACAATCATCTTAATTCAAAAAAAAAATTACAAAATAATGGAAATATATACCAATAAATTGAATGTCATAGAAGTATGTTTTATACACAAATTATAATAATTCTAAAGCCAACTGTATTTTGAATTGAGCCAATTGTTTTTTAATCCTTCTCCCAGCTCTCAATCTAACAGCTGCGAAGAGTCTTTATCATTATCTGAACAGTGTGTGGGTGGGCGGATGGTTGTTTATATATATATATATATATATATATATATATTAGGGATAGAGAGACTTTTGAAAGGTTTTATCAGATTTTACCAATTCCTTCCAAATAGTATTTATTATTATATGTCTTTAGGATTGACATTGGAAACATTTATTATTTGTTAATTGTTGGTTGCTTAGAAAGCAAGAAAATTCCTCCAGCCTTATCACTATAAAATAAACCAGTTTTTAGAATTATTATATCGGGTAAACTCTCCAATACTATGTGCAAATAAATAATATTAAAATTAAAATAATTGATAAATTTTGTCAATCAGGCATTTCTGTTGGGTGGTCACTAATTTCTTGAAACGTGAAATTTCACTCGGAAGTCGCCTTTTTCTTCTATAAAGAAATGCTCTGCGAAAAGCAACATTGCATATATTAAGTGATTCTTGTTCTCTTGCTTTAAGGTTTTGAAAATTTAATTTATCCTTCCAAGACAATTTAATTAAACCCTATTGCTAACTTAAAGAATGTTTCTACTTTCTTGATATATCATTTATACACATATAGATGAAATTTTGTTTAAAAAAATATTTTTTTTAAAAAAAAGGAAGAAGTTACCAACTTGTATAGAATGGTTCTAACAGGGAAAGTAATAATTTTCTTATCGTAATTAAGTATCAATATTAAAATCTCAAAGAAATTAAGAAAGATGCAAGAAATTAACTTACGAATGGGAAATTTTCACATTTCATCCCCAATATTTGCCAATTTTAACAATTTCATCTCTAACCTTTTTTTTGAAGCATATAGGTCCTCAACCTTTCAAAAATAGCGCAATAGGTCCCTCTTTAAGTTTTTCATTAAATCGTCCTTTAATGTGGGGGTATTTCTGGAAATTCTTGTAATATTATCCCAAACATTGCCTATTTTAATAATTTCACCCCCGACCTTTTTTCACCACTATAGGTCCCTCAACCTTTGAAAAAATAAGCACAATAGGTCTGTCTTCACTTTTTTTGTCGAAATTTCTGTTAACTGATCCAAATGCACCACACGTGATGGTTTGGTTTAGGAGTATTTCCGGCTATTCCTAATACTTGATACAATCTAAACTTTTAAAACAATTAAATAATCAAACTCAGACTTCACGTTTAGTTTGGTTTAAAAGTATTTTTGGTTATTTATAATATTTGGCAAGACTTTTGTTTAGTGTATAATTCATAGATGTTTGCCTTTTATGTTGTATTCTTATGTGTTTAAATATCTAAATTATATAATAGATTAGGTGGCATCTAAATTTATCTTGGATTCGTATTTTGATAATATTCAAGACAAAGTTAGATACCACATGGGATGACAATTTAAACCGACCCGACCGAGAGCCCGTGAGGCCCAAGTTTGAAAGGGGGAAATTTTTCCCCCTATCGGGTTGGTTGGGCGGGTCAGTTTGGGTGTAAATCAGGTCACGAGGTGGGGCGAGTCATGCTCGACCTGAACTGACCCGGCCATGTTTAAATTTAAAAAATTAAAAAATATATAAAAAATATATAGATAAATCTAAACGGGGCAAAAGCCCTGACCTGATCCGCCCCGAATTTTGGTAAGTCACAGGGAGAGGCAAGGAAAAAATTTCACGAGCCCACCCCACCCCAAACTCGACACATTGCTATCCCTATTATTATGTAGCTTGGATATTTAAACATAAGAATACAACATAAAAGACAAATATCTAATAATTATACACCAAAGGAATAACCGAAAATACTCTTAAACCAAACTAAATGTGCATTTTGAGTTTGATCGTTTGATTGTTTTAAAGTTTGAATTGTATTAAATATCAGGGATAGCCGGAAATACCTCTAAACCAAACCGTCACATGTGGTGCATGTGGATCAGTTAACAGAAATTTCGACAAAAAAGTGAAGAGGGACTAGTGTGCTTATTTTTTCAAAGGTTAGGGACCTATGGCGGTAAAAAAAGATTGGGGTGAAATTGTTAAAATAGGCAAAGGTTGGGGACAAAATATGAAAATTTTCCTATCAAATATTATAAAAATTTCCAAAAATACCCCCATTCTAACGGACGGTTTTAATGGAAAACGTAAAGAGGGACCTATTGCGTGTATTTCTGATATTGCGTGTATTTCTAAAAGATTGGGGGACCTATATGCTTCAAAAAAATTGAGGACGAAATTGTTAAAATTGGCAAAGGTTAGGGACAAAATGCAAAAATTTCCCTTCACGAATTTATGAATCTTCAACATGTTTCGTATGGCATCAATTAGGTGGGAACTCACTGTCTTCAAATCCTTGAACTACACACACAATATATCCCGTCATTTTGTTTTATTATTATACAAGGGGGAGATGGGGGATGAGGTCATGAGGGAAGTTGTGCAAGGTGTGATTCAAACTCAAGACTTTACACTCGAAATGTGAGAGTCTAATTACTGTGAACTTGTTCGATCTTTCTTGTCATTTTTCAATTTCTCCATTTAGTTCTTCTGTTCATCATATTATGCAATCTTCAAAATAATTGACCATATCAAAAAGATTATATATATATATATATAGTTATAAAACCACATATTAATACCAGTAATTCATATATGGCGCCTGGTGGTTTTTCTTTTTTTAATTTTTAACAAATATACAAGACGATAAAAGAATATAACTATGTAACTAAATTAAATACTTCCAAGATTAATATAATTATTTAGACATAGAATTTCTATATTGGACAACTCGAACATAGAATTTCTATATTGGACAACTCGAACACGAAACTTTGATATAATTAGTAAATAATTTGTCATATCAAACCGGCCAATATGAATATTGATTAAGAAAAAGATCAAAAGCCAACGGAACTGAACAATGAAAAGATTATAATAACCTACAACTCTTTTTTTTTTTTTTTTGAATGGATAATAACGCACAACTTATATTATCCTTGTCAGGGAGATTTGGTGAGATGTAATTATATTTGGAATGTAGTTAAGCTATTACTTTCAAATGTGGGTTTTCTTTCAGGGAAGGGGTGGGGTGGGGTAGGGAAGGGTACGGTGGCGATATCTGCCTTGAAATTCAACTTGTCTTAACGTATACATCCAAACTCCCCCCCTCAACCCATTACTCCACGTCAACCCTTTTTCCCTCTCTTTTAATCCAAGTCCAATCCTAATACTCTCACTGCAAAATCCGCTCTAGAGAGAGAGAGAGAGAGAGAGAGAGAGAGAGAGATGGAGGGTCTGATTCCATTTGTGTATAAAGCTATAGTTCAATACAAAAATGGTGGAAAAGGAGTGGTAGGTGCATGGCTAAACGAATCACCTTCAGGTTACTATGTGAGGCTTCCGGCGGGCGACTCGGGCCGTTTCCAATCCGATATGCAACTTTTCCAATCAGATTACGGGTTCGTTGCCGGTTCTTCACCGCCGTTGGATGCTAAAAGGTTTTCTTCTTCAACTGTTCATTCATCGGCCGGACGCCATTTGACCTCCCGGCGAGGTGTCAAGGGTTGAGTCACTTATGTAGTATACCAAAATAGCGCATGGTGACAAGAAAAGAATTAATTACGTGGGAAAGGGACGTAATTAATTGTGGTTTGCTTTTCATATAGCATATATAGGTACTCTAATGTGTGTCTCATCTCTCAATATATGTTACAAAAGTGTTTAATTTAGTTACTGTGTGGATAACCAAAATTAGGACCACACAGACACAGTTTTAATGTTACCGTGTTAAATCTGAAAAATGTAAATATATTATGTGGTTAAATATGCCGAGAATTATGTTTGCAAACTTTGTTCATATAATCGAGAATTATTTTTCATACCTCCTAATCTCTCTCCACACATTTTCACAAGAAAACATAAACTAAAAGAACCCCCGCCCCCTCCAAATATTTTTCAATATTGGTCTGGCACCGGATTGCAAATTTGGAATTCATTGCCAAATTAAAATTTAAGCCCTTAGAAGAAGAATCATATTTGTACATTCAAAATTTTTCTTCCACATTAAGAATTCAAATTACTTATGAGTTTCAAAGTGAAGGGACTAGAAAAAGTGTATATATATATCGGGGATAGTTTATCAGATATAATTTTCGTATGGATGGAAAGGAACAAATCAATATGCAACTAGTTGAGAAAATAGAACTTAATTTCAAGTGTAAATGGGTGTTTTAGATGTAATTGAGATATGAGAGAGGGAGGAAGAGCAGTTGACACATTGAGAAGGGATGAGAGTATGAGAGAGAAAATAAAATAAAATAAAATAAAAAATATTATTAAAACTGCAAAGTCAGCATGTCTAATAGGCGTTTCAATTTTGGACAGTCATCTTGACAATGTCCACTTCTATTTTTTGTCAAATAAGCTTCACATGTATTTTTGGTTTTTCCAATGGAATATCTATTGGAGAAATTTTTTGTCACATCATTTAAAAGAAAGTGATGTGGCAATAAAATGAGTAGATATTGTTTACTACAATGTTTAGATGTAGACAATGTCTATAAATAATGTCTATATATATCACTCTCATATTTCTTCTTTCTCTCTCTCTTCTCTATTACTGTATTAACTACTCATATCTTGACAATTGTCCGTTACTTCATGTAATTCACATGATCATTAGATATGACTTATACCAATATTTAATAATTTTAGCTACGTAAGAAGTCACCCACCTTATATCATTGGAGATGCTCTAATGGTCGAAGCTGGATTGGGGATGAGGTGGCTGCAGGGGCGGATCCAAGGAGTAGCCACCCCGATCCCCCGCTACTCCCCTTTTCAAAAAAATCTATTTTTTTTTACAATTTGAAGTGATTTTAAAAAAATATTTTTTAGTATTTCGGCTAGAGGTTGTCAAGTTTTGGCTACCCCTTTGACAGTCTTCTGACTATGCCCCTGGGTGGCGGAGAGATAATTGAAGAGAAAAGTGGGAAAAAGAACAAGAAAATTGGGAAAAGATAAATGCAAAAAGAAGAAGAAGAGGAGAGAGAAGTAATTTCAAAATTAACGAACCAAAAAAAAAAAAAAAAAATGAAGAAGAAGTTGTTGATGTAAAGCTGGCTGTGGTACTCTCGAAGAGTAGGAAAAGGGAAAAGTGAATAAAAAGAGAGAAAATTGACGAGAAGAAATAGGAGTTATGCTTTTCTTCTCTATGTTTATCTCTCGGCCATGTAAGGTGATGGAAATTGAAGGAAAGTATCATAACATCTGGGATTGTTTGAGAGAATCTAGTTCTAGTAGCCACCGTGCATTTACTAAGAGTACATGTGTTAATTAATATAGCATAGACAAGTAAACATTCATATCGAAACTCAATTAATTAATCAATTAATTTGGATCCTTATTAATGTCCTGTTTTAGTTTTGTAAGAGCACTGAGTTTTTTGTCAACCTCAACTTAAGGATACTAAAAAACTTTCCCATACTTAATAGAAAAATAACAGTTTACTTTAAATTTTCCTACATTTTTAAAAGGGCTTCACTCAACGACCAAATCAAATGCAAGTACCCTACCAATTTCAATAGTGGTTGAATTGCCAAACATTAAAATAACTTTAAATATGACATAATACTTCAATTTAATTTATTACAAGAGTTTCATACAAGTCGTACATTGTGTGTGTATATATACCAGTAAACAAAAAATGAACACATACTTTTAAACATATATATATATAGCCTATATAATTACTGTTGATTTAAAATTACTCGTTGAATTTTGAGTGATCATGAGTGCTGCCCATGAACCAGCCCCGTTGAAGACGTATCATTGCTAGACATCAGGTGCCAAACAACTACTTGCCCGGGCAATATATCATAGGACGATAGGCTAGTCAAGTCTAATCTCCACCGATCACGTGTTCGTGGACTCATCAAGTCCAATCTCCAATCTCCACGTGAGCTAATCACATTCACAATAATGATCACTATGAGAGCAAGGGCCATTGAATAATTACAACCTAGTTATTATTATAACCAAGCAATTTATGTGCGATAGTCTTTATACTAGAAGAAATTGGTCACCAGCGTTCACCAAGATGATGAACCAAAAACGGTGGTAAAAATCATGTTACCCAAATATGATCAACAAAAGTGCTCAAGAAACTAAACATTTTTACCCAAAAACCAATTATAGAAACTCAAGATCGGCAACTTTTGTAAGCTCTAGAGATCGAATACCAAAGAACTCAATCCATATCCGTCGTCAAGTTCAACACAAGTGTAGCAAAGTACAAAATCCCTCTCGAGATTACTTTCATCAAAGAAAATCTCAAATTTACGATTCATTCTAGTACTCTCTATCTTATACCAGTGCCATCATTTCGTGCACTCTGTGTGTTGCAATTATCAAATTGATTTTCAAATATATTGTCTCCATAGTACAGGTAACGAGATCTAGAGATGTTATGCAAAGCCATGGGATCTCATTGGCCACTTTATTTATATATCAATCTCCATTTATTAAATTTTAAAAAATTGAATGTCTTGGTACGTACAACATATATTGTGCATTTGTCACCTTATACGACAAATTCATTGAAAACTGAAACCAATATACTTGGATCTTGTATATAACAACTATTGAGCGCTAATTTCTCTCCTTTTCCCGGGAAGGGTCTTGTCTCGTGAGGAGATTAGCCGTTGCACACTTTGCTGATGTGGCACTGTCACACCGACACCGTATCAGTTTCGATCTGACATGGTAACGCTACTTCAGCATTTCATGGTAAAAATGCTAAGCCGTATCAGTTGAAGGAGTAGGGAAGGAGATCATTTCTAAATAAATAACAAGTAGAAAAATGTTCGGCCATCTTATCTAAATTTGTAAACTGTTAAAGACCAACTCATGTAGATCGCAAACCCGAAAAGTGTATTATTATCTTATTATTATAAGTAAGTATTTTATCACATGAAATGGGAGATTGCCTGTAAGAAGTATATTCTATTGAATCAGACATATGGATTCATGATTACTTTCTGATCGTGATATCTTCCTCAAATTTAGTTGTCCATTCGCAGGAAACCTAGAAGTTGACGATTGTAGACTTATGTATGGCGTCCAATCCAAGTTGTTTAGTGCATAAAGATGCACTTGCACTTGATAAACTGTCTGAAACCAAACTTCTAGTTCTAGCATTCTATATCTCCAATGGAGACACACATATTTCTACTAATAGCATTACTACTAGTTTTATCCGCCCAACGGGCAGGGGCAGTGCTCCGGTGTGCTTACTGCGGAAAGAACCCAGTCCCGTATCCTCTGAGCACCGGACCCAACTGCGGTGAGCAGGCGTATAAAGTGAAGTGCAATGGAAGCAGCCTGTGGTTCGAAGCCATGTCAGGAGCACATTACCTAATCATGTCGATCAATCCACAAAGCCAAAGGATGGTCATCCGGCCTCCACCTGTGGTTCCCGGGACTTGCCTATCACAAGACTTCCCAAGTCAGGGCATTCAATTGGATGATTCCCTGCCGTTCAACATCACTAGTAGCAACACAATTCTTCTACTGAATTGCACAGACAACATCCTGCATCTGCAAGTACCTATAAACTGTTCCTCCAATTGCCTATGTCATACCTATATCAATAACACCCCCTCAGCTGCGGCATGTAACCGGCAGCCACTCTGTTGTTCTTTCAGAACTGGGGGTTCTCAGAATGCGTACATTATAAGGGTACATCCACAGGGGTGCATGGCATATCAGAGTTATGTGAATTTAGATCCTTCTTTGCCCTTTGCAAAGTGGCCGGAGCCAGGATTGGAGCTTATGTGGGCAACACCACCACAACCCCTTTGCAAAACGCAACTAAATTGCCATGACTTGCCATTCTCCAGGTGCTCACCGGATCCTGCAAATGCTGCACAAAAGAAGTGCTTTTGCAAGAAAGGCCGGTACTGGGATCCAGCCACCGGATACTGTCAAAGTGAGTAATATTAAGTGCATGCTTTCAGTCAGTTAAACTTACTTGCAATTTACAACCAAAATCCTAAGCAATCACATCACTATCGAACGAGCCAAAGTCTTCTATAATATTTGCATTTGATGGATTCACTCAGCTACCAGCACCGACAAGATTCCTAACACGAACTTTTGCATGCATATTTCATAAATGAATTTAAATAGATCGGAAGAGCACA
>CAVNYN010246648.1:0-11066 GCA_963692815.1 Nyctanthes arbor-tristis
TTCATTTTTTATCCTTTTAACTTTTTTGACTTTGTGATACTATTGATATTTTCTTTTTGAGGTTTTGATTATTAACTGTAAATTTAAATTTCAAAAGAATGCTTTTTATTTTTTAAATAATAAAATACATTTTAATTTTTAGCTCAATGATTTTCACAAAACCATTTTATGATTTTAAAAAACCATGTCTCAATAATATCTAAAATTTCGACACAAAATGAAAGTCTAAAAATTTTTTAAAAATTTTAATGTTACTCTATACAAGAAATAACGCAAATAGCAACATTTGTCGCCCCTATAGAACCCATTGTCGTGTCAACACTACTATGGGGCGACAACAGGCCCTCTGCTCTTGTTATATTGGAGCGACTTTGTTGCTGCAATAGATTTTTTCCGATTGCAGCGACTATCTCGCCCCGAAAAACTTGACTCATTGTTTAAAAAAAGTCTATAAGGACGACATGTCGTCCCTATAGTTCAATTTTAAAATAAAAAAATAAAAAACCGTAAATACAACAGCCATAATTCCCAATTGCTTGGTTGTCATCATTCTTCTCTTACAAATTACAATCCTAAATTCATTGCAACTCATAATTCACAAAGCCAATCTTAAAAATGATACTACATGGTTAAGAGATGAATAATAAAATAATTAACATAACGTACTAAAACATGCATAACATGATTAAGAACTAATACATGGGAACTGGAGATAGTTTGAATTTGAGTTTCTAAGCATAATCCAAAAAACCAAGGGGATATCAAAAGAAAAACATAACTCTAAGTGCGCTCTCGAACAATGGTCAAATTTTCAATTTTGATTTTCCAAAAATTATGTACCAGACGCACCCTTAGTGATACAAATTACAGAACAATACTCCAGCCACATGGCCTACCATAACGATTAGCAACAGAGAAACAATAATTATCCTAACTTAATTAAGCATTTCTAATGCTATTCACAACTTATGAGATGGATAATTTAGTGTAAACATCATCTCCCCTAAGCACCGATTCAGTTAGAATCCTGCATATAATTTTTTTTAAAAATTAAAGCCTTCAAACTATTGAAATATCAATAGATTGGTATAATTTATTTGAAAACTAAATCACAAACAATAAAGACAATATTGACACATGCTTTCAAAGAATATAGGATCAGAAACATTGAGACACTAGATCAATGCTATACCACACATGAGGACTCAAATACTTGTAATGAAGACTCACATTTTTTCCAAGTGCAGAACTTCTTAAAACATCTATGATATATGTTCAAGAAAATGCTCGTTGATAATAAACTAACAACTTATTTTCAGCATTAACATGCAAATTAGTTCAAAAACATAAGAACACAATTTGTACCCCTTGACATGGTCTCTCTTTTAGTAACTATTATGATATTTTCAAGAACCTGGAAATCTAGGATTAGAAAATCAATCAAAATTCAAATAGTTGGCAACTCTACCATTCTTCTATTGTAGTGCTCCAACTTGAAGAACTATCCATTTTTCTTCCTTTATAATCAATATATGAGGGAATCCCATGAGAGACCAATCAATAAATGAAAGGTGGACCTCTTTATGATATATATGTTTCGACTAAAAGAGAAAATTTAGCTTAAGTTCATTCTTTCACTGATCAAATTAATATCGGATAATAGTGAGCTTCACCACTCCAGATTCTTATGCAAAACTACACAGTTTATGCTTAATAACAAAATTAAATTTAATACGATAAGATAATATTCTATTTGCACTTAATCACCATGAGAAGAAGCTGGGGAAGTTGTAGCATAAAACTTAAATTATGCAGCAACACTACGGTAAAAGAAGGCGATCTTCAGGCACATTCTCCATATTTGTAGCTGTCTTGCTTGACAAAGAACCAGTAGCAATAGTAGACTGATTTCCCCCATTTTCAGGTAAATTTAAAGTCCCTTTCTTGTTCTTGTTGGGCATAATTGCTCTTCAAGATAATACATATAGATATGAAAAGAAACCAGAGGAAAATATCCAGGCCCAGATGAAGAAAATCAGGAATAATTCAGAAAATAGTACCCGACAGCAATAGAAAATCGCGAATCGCACAGAGTAAGCAACAGTAGTCACGAATGAACAGTAAATCGCGATTTTTAGCAGCAAAAACAAGAATCCAGCAGCAAATAGTAGAGAAAATCACTTAATCAGATGCGATTCAGCCATGAAATCAGAGTGCCAGGTAGAAACGAAGCAACGTACCTCAAATCCAAGCTGAAAATTGTAGTTGACCCGACCGAGTACTGTAGATGGAGAAATCTGGGACTATTAAATGTTCAAAACAGTAAGAAATCTAAACCAGATGAACAGATGAATTGCAGAGGCAGCTGAAGAAGGCATCTTCCTTTAACATCTAGGAGAGAAATAATAGAGCTAGTTCTCTACAGGCTTGTTCGGGTGGCGGCACGATTGGAGGGTAGGAGAAGTAGAAGCCGCTCTTGACTGTTTGGTAATCGAGAGAAGAGAAACCAGGGCTTGGGGCAATGGAGGATCGATTGATGGAGAAGCGAGAGGTGAGCCCATGGAGTCTATAATATAAAGTTAATAGAAATTGACAAATATAGCCTCTAAGTTTGGGGCGACCAAATCTGTCGTTCCAATAGCCAAGCCTCCTGGAGCGACTTTTTGATCGCTGCAATTGGGGTCGCCTCAATTGCACCAACTTGTTGTAGTGAATGACATAAATTTTAACGTCATAAATTTACATGTGGAAAAGGAAAAAAGAAAAAAAATCAAGTGAGATAACAATAAATTATTACTCTTTAAAATGTGGATAACCCCAGAATACACTAAGGTACTGTTTGACTAGAAGTATAGAAAATTCATGGGAAAATGAATTCTAAGTAATTGAATTCTCTAAAATTAATTTTCATGAAAAATGTCAATTACACGTGTTTGATTAGCTCAATTTTCCACATAAAAATAGTTGTTGTTTTCCATCTTTTGGTGTTTGGTGGATATTATTTTCCATGAAACAATCTTTTTTACCAAATTTTATTATTTGATAGTCATTATTTTTTTATAGAAGTTATCAAGTTGTGCTCTTCCGATCTATAAATTGTACTTTTTTCCATGTGTTTTTTTATTTGTCAAAACTACATGAGCTCTAATTTTGAGTTAAATATATATGTTTATATTTGAGACGAAATCAAACCACAGCAGATAAAAAAAGATAACTAATGTCAAAGTTTTGTTCTGAATGATTTTTCGTAGACAATGATGATATGATGAGAACGTTTGAGAATGGTTATAAAGATAGGGTACATAGAGCCTTTCTGACGATTATAGTCTCACCGGACGCTTTACTACTTATGATTCAATGAATAATTTTGAGGCCAACAACTATCCCGATAATGCACTTAATAAGTAGAAGTTTATACTAAAAAAGAAATTGCAAGAAATTCATTGAGTGATTTATGCCTGCATATGAAGATAAAACAAATTATAAACTTTAATAACGATCCATAATTAGAAATTTTGAAATGATTATATGATCTTATATTCGTTAACATTGGTAAGAAATGTCATGTTACATAAAATCCCCAAAAAAAATAAAAAAGAAAAAGAAAATTAGAAATTCTCTATTCGCTTACGTGTTTTCTAATTTTTTATATTTTATAAATTGAAAAATAATCCAATATTTTAAAAAAATATGAAATTCCAATTTCCTGGAAAACGAATTATCTAGGTCCCCCAAAGAAAATATTTTTCGTGTTTATCTGGAAAATATGGTCATGTGACCAAAAGTGAAAAAATATTTTTCAAGGAAAAAAGCCACTCAAACAGCACAAAAGTGGGAATTTAGGTAGAAAACTGGCATTTTCAATGAAAAATTATAGCAATCAAACACACCTTGAAGTGTTATGGGTTAAACAGGTTAGGGGCATAGGGGTCATATTATTAGCCCTTGTCTATCGGAAGAGACGCTGCTCCTATATATACCCAGCAATTGGTAAGCAGTTTTAAGAAAAAACTTTATGTCCAGATCATTCTGATACCAATCCTCTCACCGTGATTCCCAAAAAATTAAGTTCAAACCTCATATTATGCTTTATACGCCAATGTAAATAAACTCCATAATAAAGATAACAAATCCAAGAAATTCTCTTCGAAAACTGCGATGTAATATGAATATAAAGCATTCAGCCAATCACAATTTTTCCAATCCTATTCAAACCGGATTAATCCCCTTTAATCCATTTTAGCGGCTATTTATTCATTTCAATTCCTATCATAGTAGATAATTCGAAATTAATTGCAATCAATCCATTTTAATCCTTAATAACATGGATTAAAGTGGGTTATTTCTATACATGTCTTGCAAAGCCGGATTGAAGAGGACTGTGAGTAAATAAAGGTTTCCAACAATAATTAACTGTGTATTTCTTCTCTTTTGTTTATCACTTCAGACATGCTCAACAAATTATTGGTGAGTGGGATATGACTACATCTCATTATTTTACGCAGCATTCATACGAGCATTTAATTTTCTTCTATGAAATCAATACTCTGTATGAAGTCATTTGTAAGAAGTTTATCATGAATTATATTTTTTTATACAAAGTTATATGCCTTCTTAGAGACCCCTCGCCGAGCTGAAGTCGAATCCACATTCCATGCCACGCCATCCACGTGACCTATGACTTGTGGCACTTGGTGCAATTATGTCAGATCGAGCTGTCACGTGTCATACATGCTGATATTTCATGCATCCACTCTCCCGTTCCTTGGTTATAAATACTCTACATTTGCACTCAAAACGGGGTTCTTTTTGAAAAGGAGAAGAAGACTGAGTCTGAGAGATTGTACATTGACTGTGTAAATTGAATTTACTATTTACCGGTGGTATTTAAATAAAAGCGCATATAAAAATTCTAACAAAATTAACATATGGCACAATTGTATTTTTTGACACATTACATCAACACTAATCACATAAGACACATATCAATTTTCGCACTCTTGTTGTCTATTTTTTTGTCCAACTAGAATTATTCTTTTTCTATTATTGTTCAAATCATCTCCAGCTAGGATTTGGCATCAACAGAAAGGCAATTAGATGTCATAGCTAGATGCAGAAAAGAAGCACCAAGGGATAGATTGCAATTAGCTAGGGAAGGAGTCATCATTTTTCATTGGCTAATATGGACTCCCTTTGGGTCGTAGTAAAAGTAAGAAGGAGAAGTTTCTTCATTGTTTTACATCTTACTTAAGGGGTATATTTCTTTGATCTCACTTGAAACTAGCCAAAGGAAATCAAGAAGATACCACGGTTAAGGCGTCTCATTCTCGAGCACTCTGAACGTTGAAATGATCACGATTCATAATTTCTATGATGAGTACTCTCCTGCAACTAAAATGGTGTTTGGTATCATTTCTTTAACAAATGCATCCTGTTAAGATTGAATTAGTTATGGGATTACCTTCCAAAATTCAATCTCTGGTGCCCAAAATTCTCTTACCTCTTATATTAAATTTGTGTGAATGATTATCCGTTTGATATCGTTTATAATTGGACTGATTTATAATATATTTTGAAATTTTAATTTTTGGGATATGTGGCTTAATTTGGTTGGTTAAATTTTGTTGAAAAATGAAAATTTTTTATTTGATGTGATTGGTCTGTGAGATGTCAATTGTAGAATTTGACAAGTATCTTAAAAATTCAAAATTCAAAATATATTATAAACCAATCTAATTATAAACGATACCAAATGGAAGTTTTTGAAAACAAAATTCTGATTGTTTTGTATTGGATAATTTGCTTCTGATTTCTACATATATAGGATGCTAAACAAACCAGTTAAGAAATCACAAGTTGCTTTTGGCTACATCGATCAGCGACAAAAATATTACAAAAATGAAGTAGTTGAGGAAATTAGTAGATTACAAAAGTGAAATGGTTCAATTAGAACCACTCTGAGGACTTAATTGAAGAAAACTTATCGTAGGAACCTTTTTGTATCTTTATAGGAGATACGATAAATAGTTAGTTCCAAGTCTTCTTTGTTTCCATCCTAACATTACTTGAATTGAGAATCTTTTGTTAATTAATATGTGTGCGTGCCTGACTAGAGAAGCATTATTGACGTCCAATTGAAACAGCTCCAGCCTTGGGTGGCAGCATAGCGACCAACACTCGTCTAACAGTGAAAAGTTCGGCTACTGCCTACTAGTGCAAAAGTCTCATTTTAATCTATCCCTTCTGTTTTGTATAGATAGCCTTTCACAATTAATTAGTCTCGCTTCGTATCTCTCTACATTCTACGTACAACCTATAGCTTCTTTCCAGGGAGTAACGGCTGTAGTGTCCAAATATTATTTTGTTCTAAATCTGGAATACAAAAGCCATTGCATCACGCCAATGAGTATAGAGAAATCATATAATCTTAATTAGACTAATCTGAAACAAAGTTTAAAATAACTTGCAGGAAAGACCACTGATATGAACGTTAAGAGTCTTTTGAAATTGTATTTTGGCTTCTTTCTGAAATATGTTTTTATTTAACACAGTTTTTTCTAGAAGCCTTGTGTATTTGATTCAATTTTTTTTTTTTGGTCTCTCATATGCCAACTCAGAATATCTATCGAGAAACAACACACATTCTGCCTAACTTGTGAAGACTTGTAAAGAATTGATGTTCGTTGAGATTAATTGATTTTTTTTTTTTTTTTTTGTTGAGCATAGGGAGATAACTAATCTGAAAAAAAAAATATATATATATATATATATATATATATCTTGACTTTGTGTAGCAGATGTAGCAAATACATTTATTCTTCAGTCTTTCTATATTAATTGGCCCACATGACCAGTTCACATATCGTTTAATTTCTTTCTAGGTTATAAATTGAGTACTGCTATTTAGCGCCACTGGTGCTTGACACCATATCAAAGTGTCATTAAATGATTGGTTGAATTAAGTGAGTCAGATCGGAAGAGCGTCGTTAGGTTTCACTTATCATTTAATGCCACATTAGATGCCACATCTCTGGTGCCAAACACCACTGGTGCTACATAACATTATTCTTATAAATTAGGATTTATTTGTCTATAAGGGCAGGGTTGTTATATTTTTGTTAAGAAATCATGAAATCTCAAAATTAAGAATCTTGAGTTAGTTTCCCTAAGGAAAGGTTTGAGATGGCAGATGCTGCACTTGTTTCCCTTTTTCAAACACTGGAACAGAACCTGCCTTCATCAAATGATCAATCCCGATATCTTCTCCAAGGGCAACAGAGTAGATCACTCCACGAAAAACTTGGTTTCTTGCTGTCATTCCTCGAAAATTCTTCACCCAAAAGCGGAGAAAAATTTTTAAGTTTGGAAGGAAGAATAAGAGATGCGACATATGAGATGCAAGATGTAATTGAATTGCATATGTCAAAACAGATTATATTAGAATCCTCAAGGACTCCTAATTTTATCAGTTGTTTCAATGAACTTGAGGAAAAATATAAAGAAGACTTGAAAAATGTAGTAGAAAAACTTACTTCGATCTCAGAAGAGGTGGAGAAGATTATGCACACAAACAACAGGGAAGGACCGCAACTTCCAATCATCGATGCTGATGGTTCATCAGAATCCAGTTCGGCTATTAAATCTGAAACAGGTAACAGTTTATACCTTCCAAATTTTATTCTAAGCTATTTTAAAAAGTTCATTACGTTTTCACTTGTAAACTAGAGTATTTGATATACTGTTTTTTCAGCCCTTATTGAATACATACATAATATATAATATAATAATTGATCACCTACCCCAGCCGATGTAAAAACAAACTACTACAAGTAAGATATTGCCATGTAGAACTTGTTTTTCAAAAAACATATTTTGTTGCATGGCAGAATCTGCAAAAATTTGCAGTGTATAAACTACGCATGGCTGGTAGTTGATGATTCCTTGCACATGTTACATGTATAATACTTCTAGAACTAATTGTTACATTAACAAAACTTTATTATCTAAATATTTGTCTGAACTTTATTTCCGTGTGTGGCATTCATTTCTTGAACTTTCAAACAAGTCTGAAATTTTCTTTTTAATCATCCAAAAGATTGATGAAAGTTTATTCTAGATTTTATGTTTGAAAAGGAAGCAAATTCTGATTATTTTTACATAGCAAATATGAAATATATTTCACTATCTTCCTCCTCTGTTTGGGGGGCAAAAAATGAAATAGATTTCGCCATTATCCAACTTTTATATATAATGATATTCAATCAAGCTTTATTTTATCTTAATCTTGATTCTATTTCAGCAGATCAGCAACCTAAGAACTTATTGCCTGCGGCTGCTTCCACCAAAGTGAATGCTCTGGTTGGACTTGATGACGACTTGCTAAAAATTAAGGAACAACTACTGATTGGGCAATCTTTTGATCCGTTGAAAATCATCCCGATTGTTGGGATGGGAGGGATTGGTAAGTCCACGCTTGCAAGAAACATTTTCAATGATTTCACCATTTCACAGCGCTTCGACATTTGTGCTTGGATAACGGTATCTCAGAGTTACCACGTGCGAGAACTACTTATAAGCCTTCTGAATTCCATCACAAGCCCCCATCATGAATTTAATGGCATGAAAACAGAGGACCTAAAACTGAAAATATACCAGACTTTGAAGGGAAAAATGTGTCTCATTGTATTGGATGACGTGTGGGATACCAACTCATGGGATGAACTGGAAAGGCTTTTATCAAATGACAATAATGGAAGCCGGATCATTTTGACTACTGGGGAATCTGGTGTGGCTGTTTACATTGCCAAGCCTTCTACCCCTATTCACCATATGAACTTTCTCTCTCCCGAACACAGTTGGGATCTTCTGCGCAAAAAGGCCTTTGCAAAAGATTCTTGTCCTCAAGAACTTGAGGAAATTGGAAAGATGATAGCGGAAAGATGCAAAGGACTTCCACTTGCACTTGTATTTGTTGGTGGTATCCTCTCCAAAGCTTATAGGACACGAGCATATTGGCATTTTGTAGCAAACAACTTAAAATCTACAGTAAATAGAAACTATGATGATATCATGGAGATATTATCTTGGAGTTATGACAACTTGCCTTGTCACCTCAGAGCATGCTTCCTCTATATAGGAGTTTTTCCCAAGGATTCTGTGATACATGTCTCCAATCTTATCTGGATATGGGTTGCAGAAGGTTTCTTAAAGCCAATACTAACTAAAAGTTTGGAACAAGTGGGAAAGGAGTATCCGGAAAATCTTATTGACAGAAATTTAATTATGGTTCATGATCGGAGTTACATTGGTGAAATCATAACCTGCAGGATTCATGACCTCATGAGAGATTTATGCATACGGAAAGCTCAGGAGGAGAAGTTTTTTCACGTTGCTGTTGATGGAGTTGCTATTGCTTCTGAAATACTTAAAAGATATCATCGGATAAGTATTCTTCAGCAAAAGCGATGTGACTTCAAAGGCATGTATGGCTCAACTGTAAAAACTCTTCTATATTTTGGATAAAGTTTAACATCAATTCGCATGCGTTTTCAACAGCTCAAGGTGTTGAATGCATTGAATATAACTTTCCGTCAGTTTCAGGTTGAAAAATTAGAACTTGTTAAGGGGATGTTTGATTCAATTTATGGTAGTTAATTTATAAAGAGAAATTATAAAGAGGTGAAATGAGTGATGTAGATTTAATAGAAGTTTGAAATTTGTGGTTATAAATGAGTAGTTGTCAAATTAATAGTCAAATCAGTGGTAAATTGGATTATAATGTGTTTTGTTAAAGAGTATCAAACAAGGGCTAATTTGAGGTATCTTTCTTTGATCTACATTGGGAAAGCTAAAATTCCTTCCTCAATATCCAAACTTCGCAATCTAGAAACCTTGATTATCTTCCCGAGGCCATCGATTTATGGAATGAAGATAGTCTTACCATCGAAGATTTGGGAGATACCACAACTAAGGCATCTCCTGTTTCGCTCTGCTTACTTGCCTTGTCCTTCAGCTACAGAAAATGAGAATCTACAAACAATTTCCGGTGTATTTGAATTCACATGTACCAAATACCATCCTAACTTGAAGACATTGCTAATGTCATATCTTCAGAAGCAGCTGTACCAGTCAGACTATGGTCTTGAGAACTTTGCCCATCTGCACCAACTTGAAACATTGAAGTGCCGTTTCAATCTTCGATTTGAATATTTGCCTGAAAATTTTGCTTTCCCTCCAAGCTTGAGGAAGTTACATATGATGCATTGTGAAATTTTTTGGGAAAATATGTCAATGATTGGTTCACTACTCAACCTTGAAGTTCTCAAACTAAAAGATTGCAGGTTTGAAAGCACAACATGGAAAACAAATGAAGGGGAGTTTCAACAATTAAGGACCTGTTTTGTTAGATTTATAAAATCAATGTATAAATGGAATTTATAATGAATGAAAAATGAGTGGTGGAGATTTAATTAAAATTTGAAATATGTGGTAATTGTTAAATAGTTGTCAAATCAACAGTCAAATCATGATAGGTAAATTTATAAATTGTAAAAATAAAGAATATCAAACAAGCTCTAAAGTTCCTTTTCCTTCGAAAAAGTAATATGGCTAGTTGGCAAACAGAGGCAGAACATTTCCCGAACCTAGAGTACTTGTTCTCGATAATTGCCCGAATTTAAAGTGCATCCCTTTCGAAATAGGTGAAATCCTAACTCTTCAACAAATCGTCTTGGTTGGATGCGAGTCATCATCCGTCCAGACTTCTGCAAGATCAATCCAAAACAGCACGATATTGGAAATGAGGGCTTTCAGCTACTTATCATACCCCGTTTTTGTAAATATAGAGCTCCTTTCGGTTTCATCACCATCCGTAAGGTAAAGTTCCTGAATTTGTGCATAATCTATCGGCTATTTACGAACTTTTTTTAACATCATTTTCCTAAATTTGCTCCATCTCATTTTTGTTAAAGTCTGCTACATGAAGATGTGTGGAAGACTAAGGGCTTGTTTGATACTCCTTATTTTGAAATTTATAAATTCACCTATCATGATTTGACTGTTGATTT
>CAVNYN010246699.1:0-27399 GCA_963692815.1 Nyctanthes arbor-tristis
CGCTCTTCCGATCTATTTGGTATACAATAATAGAAAAATCAGGAAAATGATACATTAAAATTTCAACAAGGTAATCATTAAAATAGCGAACAGAAGATTATGAGTCATCTTTCTCGAAGTTGAGAAATTTCATTACAATGAAGAAGTAGCAACAATAGATTAACAGCACGCGCCAAATCAATTTTCTTTCAAAATAAGCATATAAGTAATCAATTATAAGCCACTGTGATGGAATAACTTACTTGCGGCAGATCATCTTGTCCTGGTTATACTTTCTGGCCAATGCCATCAAGGACGGCTCAATAATACCCCCACGCAGCCTGAGAACCAAATGCAAAGTCGATTCTGCAGAGACAAAATGCAAAGCCAAAAACTTAATCGATCTTAAATAACAAGCCGAACGAAGATACGAATAACCAGTAATGCTTATGGTTTCAACAAAAAAAAGCATACATAAACGTGTAAATTTACCTTTCTGAATGTTGTAATCAGCTAGGGTGCGGCCATCTTCCAGCTGCTTTCCAGCAAAAATAAGACGCTGCTGGTCCGGTGGAATTCCTAATAACAATCATATTAATTAATTCCAAAGTCTTAATAACTTTAACTCCCCCAAAAAATAAAATTGAAAAAACAAGAAAACAAAAGACCGAATAACAATTAAGTGGCAAAAAATTTACCTTCCTTGTCCTGGATCTTCGCTTTGACATTGTCAATAGTGTCGCTCGACTCTACTTCGAGAGTTATGGTTTTTCCGGTGAGAGTTTTCACGAAGATCTGCATTTTTGCTTCGTAAACTCCCTCAGGAGGCGCTATATTTTTCTGCTGGAAATTGGCACGATAACTAGGGTTCTATTATTTATATACAGGGGCGTCTTTGGGGTTGGGCCAGAAAATCTTTTAAATATGGACTCATAAACAAAGAACACAGACGGAAGGTTATATCATTAAAATGGGCTGGCCCAAAATTGACAGTCCGCGTGTTTAATTATTCAACCTCCACAAACGACAAATGGTCTTTTTCATTTACATTTTACGGTCGAATTTCATACCCAAACGCTCTACTAATGTTAATCTATATAATCAAGTTTTATGTTCATGTAGCATGACTCGTTAAATTAAGGTGAAAGTTTTGGTAGGAGTGACCGTGCCTGAATTCAGGTAGAAAATATTATACTTCCCTATCATTTACCTAAATAAAAGGCAAAACAAATTCTACAAATTACTGAAAGTAGCAAACTGTGTCACCTTTTTCTCCGAATGGAGACGAAAATGCAATTTGGAGCGATGCATCCATCTTTTCGTACTGTATGCCAATAAGTTGTCATGTAGCTGATGTTACTTCTCGTTACTATGTAGACGTGAAGGCTACTTGTATATTATTGATGTAAGGTGTATATTAGAAAACGTTCAACGACACGTAATAACGTCACATGGGAATGTATCAACAGGTCAAGATAGTGGGAGATTGTTGAATATCAAATTAAGACATATATAAATTAATGAGTTAAAAAATACCTAGAGAAATCGTTATTACTATAATATAATATAATATAATTCAAAGAGAGAATAAACAAATTATTGTATTGGCCAATCAAATTTGCAAAAGAATTAGGTTCCAAGTTATGTATTATATTTGCTCTTTCAAAAAAAAATTATATATTATATTATATTTATTTATGGGCTATGGAATTAATGAGATAACGTATAATAATTACTTATACGCATTCATGCATTAGAATATAATTATTATTTAATTATTGTTTGGCTTGGACGGGATAATGGTCTATAAAGCAATTTTTCCTTTTTATTTATTTATTTTTCCATTTTTCATGTATCTTGTTTTTCAATGTTGTGGTGTATATAGTACGCTGCAGTGGAATAAGTATAGCACGTCAGTTGACTTGAGTCTACCATTGACTATTAATATATATATATATATATACACACACACACGCTCGCACACACACTCACACATACATACATGAGAAAATATTTGCATAGCTCCATATCTTTGCACAACTTATGATAGTCGAGACTCGAGAACATTTGTCATCTCTTACTTCAATGAAGCTCAAGATCAATCACTAAACATTTAGGAGCTCTGTTTATAGCATAGACATTGCTTTGCCGAAATTCTGCCAATAGAGTTTTGCTTTGGAACTAATAATATGGCAATTGAAGTGTAGCTATGTAGACAAGATAAATTTTCTATAGAAACATATCAGGCTCTGAGTTTGGAGCCTGACTACCAATCATAGGGGGTCATGTGCATTTTAAAATATATGTGACCCCTTGTAATTAGTGGTCGGACTCCAAACTCAGAGCCCGATCTGTTTCTATAGCCAGACTGGTAGACAAGAGGTTAAAGTGCTTGTTCCCAAGTTCGATTCCCCTCTATTGGAGATGTATTTTACTTTTTATAAATTTATTTATATTTAGTGTAGATTTATTTGTACTGTGTTTCAATAAGACTTATATTTATATGTATTTGTACTGTTAAATTGTAGGTTGTAATTATATTCCAAGGAAAAAAAAAAGTTAAAGTGTTTAGAGTGTGCTGAATTACATTAGGCACAATAAGCTGTTACTAACTATAAATGGTCGATATTATTTAGAGTATCTGCAATAGTATAGTCATAGAATAATATGATAATTGGCAAAAAATAATGATTTGGCACATTAAATACTTGACATTGTCATACAGAATGTCATGAGATGTCATTGTCCATGACAATATCAAACATTAAGTTATCCAATTAATATATTTCTCTCTCTTTCCTTTTTTTCAAAATCTTTAATAATAACTCACAAGATATAAAATGTTGACATTGTTACATTCGAGAATTTTTTGAATGTAATGTCGATATTCTATGTCACATCTACATCTAAGACATTTCACTTTGACTTTGCATTGCAGATGCTTTTAGAGCTTGTTTGATGCTGTTTATTTGTTAAAAGGGTAAATTTCACAAAAAATCCCCAAACTTTGCGCTTATAATTGTTTGGGTTCTTAACTTTTTTTTAGCGCGCTTCTCTTCAACCTTTCTTAAATATACACAAAAAATCTCTTTTGATGGAATCCATCCAAAATTCCATTAAGTCATTAGCCAAATTAACTTAATACCCTTAGCTCTTAAAATTTAAAAAAACAAAAGGAATTTAAAAATTTTAAAAATATATAAAAATTAAAAATAAAAAAAATGGAAACTGAAGGGGAGACCCCCCTTCATTGCAAAGCTGCCGGAAATGGCAGTGAAGCTCCTCCCCTTTTGTTGCAGTTTCCGGCCGATGAAAGGGGAGACTCCCCTCCCTTTCAAATTTTTTAAATGTAATGTTAATATTTTATATCATATGTACACTTAAAACATTTAATCTTGACTTTGCATTGAAGTTGGTTTAAGTGATAGAGCCACGTAAGTGCTAGTGGGATAACTGGCCCCAGTGAAATTTATTTATTTGTTTTATCTTTCCATTTAATTTTTCTCTTTTTAATTGAATAGTGGAGATGAAGATGATATGTAAGGACGACAATGAAGGAAGATCACGTGCATCGTTGGTAGCACTTCAACTTCGATAAACTGTGGCATAAGTGTCATGAAAATTATAACCAAAATAAGTTTTAGTTTGTATAGAAAAATCATGGTAAAAAATATGAGTGCATGATGATTTAACTCTTTTTTTTTTTTTTTTAAGTTAAGTTGCAATTTGGAAGTAGTTTCATTTTGTCCTTTACATGTGATTAGAGAAAATAATTCATTCATTGGTAATATTTATAGATGTTATATTATTTAACATTTTAGAAAAAATAAGAGTGTAATAAGTAAACTTTTATGTTGGCCGACCGTTGATATTATTTATTCAATAGATTGAACTTGAAGCATTCATCAATCATCATCGTGAATAAAAGGTACTCCCGACACCTAGAAAGGGGGGTTCTTTTCGTGAATCCTAAATATGACTACCAATAGTACTTTTAACTTTACGTTATATATATACAACGTGGTAAATTCCCTGCCAGTTGAGCCTTTATTTATTTGTTGCACCTACACCTTTTATGGTTCACTTAAGCATCAGCATAGTGTTATTATTGAAAACAACATAAATATATTAGTTATTCGCAGACAAATATTCTGTCACCTTTAAGTGATATATGGTCTCTTTATGGATATATCCAAGATCTAATTGTCCAAAAAAGGCAAGATTTTTGCTTTTGAAGCCATCTAAAAATCTATTATCCTGAAAGAATAATGGCAAAAACAAAAAGGTCCCTCCAACACAATTTTGTGACGCAAAAGAACCCAATAAAGGAGTCTCGTAAATAAGCATGGAATAGAACTTCAAATCAAAGATATATATAATTCTTCCACAAATTTATTCAAAGATTCACATTTTGACATTAAAAAAAGTCAAGAATCTTTCAGACCCCGACAAAACCTGAAAGAAACGAGTCAAAATTGGAATTTCTTCGATTATGTGGAATAAATTCCAATCATTATTCGAGTTAATTAATTTATTAAAACAAGTGGGTTAGGCTTAGGCAATAACTTGTGTTTCCATATCCAACATTAATTACTTTACAAGATTTATGGTAAGCTAATTTAATCAAAAAAATTCCTATCAAACTTTGTCTTTTCTAAACAAAACATGATTCATGAAAGCTTGAACCTAATTAATCGGGACCTACAATCTTACACAAGAATTGGTAAATTGTGGTATTGACTTTTTGTAATGTAGATATACATGAAATTTTTCATATTTCAACTTCTTACCTAGATAGGGCAGGATATTAACAACCAATAAAGGATATAAGTAAATAAGTTTTTGACTGTTTGACAACGTTATACAATAATTTTTTAATTATTAGGAGAGATTATGTCTCGAATTGCAAGAATAAAGGTTTACAAAAAGAAAATACGTTAAAATTTTTAAGCACATTTGGAAGGTGTTATGGTCATATAATGTGAATCTATATACTCATATGGGAGCAGTGGTGCCATAATTGGATTGGCAAATAGTTATCTCAATAACAAAAAAAAAAAAAAAATAAATAAACGGTATCATTCTTTCTTGTTAAATTGTCTAGTAGCCAATTTTTAAACACCACAAAATTTGCATGGTTCAAAAGGGATTGGAAAAGGATATATGTGCCAGCTGTCATAATCTTCTGGATTGTCTCTCAGATTTTTACAATGAGGTCGTCCACACGTTGGCATCTAACATCGGTGGAGTAGTCACATAATATTCTCGCAACTTTGTATTAGTCTTTTAATAAGCTTTTTTTTTTAAATAAATAAATTAATTTGCCACTCCCAACGCATATTCCCAAGTTCCCTGCAAGTGACACTATTGTAATAATGTTCTACTATTTGTGCAGAGGGGTGGAGCTGGCCGCTGGGGATTATGGGGGAATTTTTTTATTTTTTTTTTGGGGTGGGGGTGGTTAGGGGGTAGTACGGCATTGACTCGAGTCTCGTCCGGTACGAGTGGGTCGAACCAGATTAGATTCCTCCTTTTGTTTGTTTGTCGATGATCACACGACGCACCTGAATTAATTCCATAAAGCGGGACCCGTCAATTCATCTTGCACTTCACGCAATTCCACTTTCTTCTTTTGTCAATTCTCCCTTCACGTGAATTACCACTTTACCTCTCCTGCTGTAAAATTTCCTCACAAGAGCATTCCCAGTGGTGAGACGGGACTCAAAACTCAAATTTTGAACAATTTGGAAAGGAAAACTAAAAGGAATTACCCCTCTTTTACCTTTTCTCTATACTTCTTTTTCTTATTTCTACCCTCCCTTACAATTTACCCCACCACTAGAAACGCTCAAATCAATGACCCCCTTTCTCAATTACATTTATAATAAACTACTCTTCTTGTTAAGGTAAAATAATCTAGAACTAGACAACTGATTACATAAGAAACCAAATAAAAATTACAGTCATATGATAGTGTTACATCGTAAAGTTAGTTCCTTGTAAAAGCATTAGATCTAGACCATTTCTTTCCAGTTTAGTAAAGAAGCAAAGGCATATAACACATGTTGATTTCTTTTGAGTCAGATCTCGGAGATCCTTATATAAAGCTCGACTGCTAATAGAAAATAGCCACGTGCGTCGCACTAAGAGCCCGACAGTCAATAAAAAACAATCACGTTCCAAAAAAAAAGTCACATCACATGTATGTTTTTTTATCGACAGTCGAGTTCCATACACAATTTTACCCAACTCAATTGAAAACTTTATAGCATATGTTTCACATATTCACAGTCATTTGCGGAGCTGTCAATGTTTTTGCTTTGAAATGTACACATAACGGGCAAGGGGATGGAGAGGAGTAGTCACATCACCATGTCTAAAATCAGTGCATTGTGCATATTACCGCCGCGTGGCCACCCAACACCGACGGGTCAGTGATGCATCCCGCCGCCTACAGGCGCCACCATACTGCCGTCTGTGTCTAATCACATTGTATTTTGACTCTTCCTTTGCCTCACTGCATGGGCGCCCCTGCCACCAAACGTTCTTCCCTTTCTTTTACAACATTATATGACAAATTTAGATCCATTTATCATTTGAGATCCATTTATATGACAAATTGAGATCCATTTACCAATCTAGATAAAATAGTATTATTCATTTATCATTTGACTGAATTTTCTTTCAAGACATCAATTATTCCATGCACACGAAGAATTTCTCTCTTAAAATTATGAAAATTCCTCTTACAAAATAGTGAGTGTATAAATGGATTTAAAATTTGTGTCTAGATTTAACTGTGTCATATGGAGGTAATGATTAAAATAATATGAAAATTCACATTACATTAAATATGTGGTTAAACGTAGTGTTATTATGTGTCAAAATTTTGAAATTTAAGTTGGTTAATAAATGAAATTGATTTTAAATGGTTACTAAACATTAGTGTTGCTCTTATGCTTTAAAAAGTTGTTTCAAGTTTTGCAGATTAATTAATCGTCCACTTTCAAAATAAAATAATTAATCATAATAAAAATGTGGACTTAAAGTCAATTCTCAGATGGGTCAAAATTGTGTGCCGTTTCGTACAGAACATTTTTGTGATCTCAAGAATGTTGATCGTTACATAAGTACACGAAAAAGTCAATTTCGAGTCAGTAAACAAACTCCGACGACATTATTATTAGCATATAACAATTGCAATTCTTACGGGGCAGCTCAAAGTCCCACCAATCAAGCGTGACGTAAGTAATTTCCTATCTCACGATTGACTAAAAACGGCAATTTATGCATATTCGTCCACATGCATGTTTACAATAATAATAATTAATATAAGTTGATACTATATTGACGATGGTAAAGAAACTGTCCATGACAATTTGCATAGAGTTCGACATTTATCTAATGTTCAAACAATGAGAAAGATCGGAAGATGCGTATTTTTTATGATTGTTATTTTTAAGTCAATGTTCAATGACCTCTTCTATCGGGCAACTCAAACATGATAGATAACTAGGCATTGATATAACATGTCATACTATCTACGGCAACGAAATGTGTGCAAACAACAATGTTGATATCAATCCATATATTGAGTGTAGTTGAAAGATATGTTAGGAGTAAAATCAAGATATTCTAATCTAACTAGAACCGGTTAAAATTGAAAAATTCATTTAAACATCATTGAGGTAGCCAATGCATAAACAACTATTCATAAAAGAAATGACATAATCATCATTTTCTTCAAAGGCTTGCTGTAACTGTAGTCGGAGTATTTATTTGAGGGGATAGCATCATGACACATGCATCGGAACGTTATTATTACTTTACTACATGTTAAAAAAGTCGTGGCCTGAAATAGAAGGTGAGATTTTTCGGTTTCGGTATGATCATAGAGGTGCGAACGTGGATGCAAACATTAACAGAGTCCTAGATACGCACGCACGCACACGCACGCACGCACTAATAATTACTAGGTGATAATTTTAAGGTCAAAGGTGGTCCTACAGTATATGTTTCTTTTTTCTGTCTCACTAGCTCACCAATCAGCCACTCCCTATATAAACCCAACAACCAGGCTTCCACCTCATTCCACACCACAAAACAAGGGCATCCTCAAATTACGCAATTATGAAAACACAAGTGGGAAATCTCTGGGTTTTGGCCTTGGCCTTGGCCTTCAAATGCAAATCCTTGTTTTCCACAAACTTGGCATGTTTCATGTTACTTTTGGTCCTAACGTGGCTTGCCATTAATATGATTCTCTGGGCAAGACCCGGGGGCCCTGCGTGGGGGAAACACAAGTGGAGAAATTTTGATTTGATCTCTACGAGAAAGCCGGTTCCCGGTCCCAAGGGAGCTCCAGTTATTGGGAGTATGAAACTCATGGTGGGTTTAGCTCACCATAAAATTGCAGCCATGGCTGAATCCTTCAAGGCCAAACGTCTAATGGCGTTTAGCCTCGGCGATACGCGAGTAATCGTTACGTGCAATCCTGATGTAGCCAAGGAAATCTTGAACAGTTCTGCATTTGCCGATCGTCCGGTGAAGGAATCCGCCTACTGTCTTATGTTCAACAGAGCTATTGGGTTTGCTCCCTACGGCGTTTACTGGAGGACACTCAGAAGAATCGCTTCCACCCACCTTTTCTGTCCGAAGCAGATTAAGGCTTCGGAAACTCAAAGGTTAGAAATTGGTTATCAGATGATGGCAATGTTTCAAGCACAAAAGGGTGATTTTCGTGTTCGGGAAGCATTGAAACTGGCTTCTCTGAGTAACATGATGTGCTCTGTTTTTGGACGAAAATACAAGCTTGAATCTTCTTGTAATAACGAGACGGATGAGTTAAGACATTTGGTGGACCAAGGGTACGAATTGTTGGGTACATTGAATTGGGCAGATCATCTTCCTTGGTTCGGTGATTTCGACGTGCAGAAAATACGGCTCAGGTGCTCCAAGCTGGCTGACAGAGTGAATCGGTTTCTGCTCCCAATCATTGAAGAGCGCAAGGCGGAAACCGCCACCCTCCACCACGATTTCTTGGATGTCTTGTTGTCTCTTCAAGGGCCTGATAGGTTGTCCGATTCCGACTTGCTAGCCGTACTTTGGGTAAGCAAAGCGTATTTAACGCATAAGTTTGTAATATTGGAAAATGGAAATGCTTTATTATAATAATTATATTATTTCATCGCATGTTGCAGGAAATGATATTCAGAGGAACTGATACCGTGGCCGTTCTGATAGAATGGATATTGGCAAGAATGGTGCTACACCCTGATGTTCAAGCAAGGGTTCATGAAGAATTGGACAAGGTAGTTGGAAGGTCAAACGTTGTGACAGAGTCGAACATAACGGAAATGGGGTTTTTATCTGCAGTAGTGAAAGAGGTACTGAGATTGCATCCTCCAGGACCACTTTTGTCGTGGGCCCGCTTGGCTATCACCGACTCGAATGTTGACGGATATCACGTGCCAGCGGGGACTACTGCCATGGTGAACATGTGGGCTATAGCTAGGGATCCTCAAGTTTGGAAAGACCCGTTGAATTTTAAGCCGGAGAGATTCGTGACTCAAGATAATGGTACAGAATTCTCAGTGATGGGGTCAGATTTGAGACTCGCACCATTTGGATCGGGTAGGAGGACTTGTCCGGGAAAGACATTAGGCTTGACCACCGTCACATTTTGGGTTGCTTCACTTTTGCATGAGTTCAAGTTTTTGCGTTCCACTCGAGATAATGTAGACCTCTCCGAAGTGCTAAGGCTCTCCTGTGAAATGGCTAGCCCACTTGAGGTCCGGGTTAGACCGAGGCATCCGAGGTGCTAAGGCTTAAGACTTCAGCATGATATATATATGTTAATTTCTCAAACAAACAATGTTTGTATACATATATTTGCCTGGTCGCTCTCTCTCTTGATCGTTTGCTTGTAAATTTTATCCTCCGTTTTCTTTTCTCCCTCTAGTTTTCGCAATTTACAGCCAGGATTTCTCATTTTATCTATGTTAGATGATAATATATATATATATATATATACACACACCAGTTTAGTCACTGCTCTCTTTGGTGACTTGTTACTGTTCTGCTACTATTCTTCTGTTCGTTACTAGTAGTGAATTAATCACCATCGCTTTTACATTCGTTAAACGGCTTCTTACCAGGATAACTTTGATCACAGGCACAGCTAATACGGGAAATGCATGTGGGAAATGTAGAAGATATATCTCAGGTGTTAGACTTCAGCATGAGAAATATAGTTGAAAAGGCAATTAATTTTTCAAACCAGCCATGTTTGTACACACGAAGTATATTTCCCGCCCCGCTTCCCATTGATCCTTTGCCTGTAAAATCCATCCTCCGTTTTTTCCCATAGTTTTTTGCCATGTACAGCCAGATGCCAGGATTCGCATTTTATGTTATGAAATTTTGGGGTTTGCCACTTTAAAATCTTCTCTTCTTATGAGTGTGTTGAGTTTGTTGTTTCTGGGGATGACAACCCATCCCCCAAAACCCGTCGGCTCTGCGTGCGATGCCAAATGGCCATTGGACAATGGCTTGCCCCAATAGCATGGTGGGGCGGAGACGGATATACTGCTCGCCCCAATCTTCGCGCAATGTAATAAAGATTTTTTAAACATTTAGTAATGAAAATTTCCAAGCATCTCTAGAAATTGCCGTTAGTTCCATAACCGAATTAGAAATGATATCTGAATATTTAGTTTTAGAATTTCTTAGGTATTACTTTTAGGGTTTGAATTTAGAATGTTTCATGATACTTTATGGCATTATTAATTTGAAATTTATTAGCAAAATATTAAAAAAAAAACGATGATCTAAAGGGGTAGGGAATTTTAATCACCACACCCCCGCTTCAAGCCGAGAACGGGGCAAAAAAAAAATATTAACGGTCGCGGAAGACAGCCCGGGTCCCAGTTCCGTCATGTTGTCATGCCGAGTTATGTGTAGTTGAAGTGAAAATGGTCCATAAATCATTTTTAACTCCATAACATAATAAAAAAATTTACATGGACCAATCAAAATGCCCCACCTATTGATGGGGTCCTAGCCCTCTATCCTTCTATGAGATTGGCTCATGCAAACTGTTTGACTCCATTACAGAGATATAGCTTGCTTTTGGATCATCATCTGTACTTGAAGATATGAAACATTACATAAAATAAACAGATACAACGAACCAAGGTAATTATGGTCACGGGATTTTAACTGGTTATAATCTAATTGTCAATATCAAGACACACAGATGTAACAAAAAATGAGAAGTGATTTTGATGTGAAAAATCTTTGGGGGTTGGTTTCTGTGAATCTGGCTGGAAAAAAGGAAACAAAATGAAGCAGCACATTGTGTTTAATAAGAGAAGGAACATGAAATAGATTTCCTCAACTTAACAAATCAAATACGTTCATTTCATCCTCCCTTAAAAATTGTCATGAAGGGGAGGATGTACATCCAAATTGGGAAATTTTTATTCTGTCCCTTAGTTGACTTGAATGTGACTAATAATATTTTCAATTGGTTTTATCTCACAAGTTCAACGAATGTTGCCCCCATCAAGTACCATCAATGTACATATACAAAAAAATATCAAGTGTTTTCGTTGTATCATGATTCATGATACCAAACCAAGTGTTTACCTATGTAAAGTTCGCATTATTCAATCACTGAACATTTATTTTTATTTTTTTTGAAGGAACACTGAACATTTATTTTGGTGTCTCTTTTATATGAATAATGCTATTTGTTTAGATTGAAGACTGGTCTGTAGTCTAGTTGTCATTTCTTTATTGGTCGTTAATTAAATGAATACTCACATGTATTTATACATTTTTAGATATCTCTAATATAGTGATGCCAATTAAATTAAAAGCCGGTCTCTAATCTAGATAAATAATATTACTCTTTTTATATTACCATCTCGCACGTAGCAAAGCTACAATCAGCATGATTGTGACTTGTGAACTAATTATTTATGGAATGTAATCCAACATGATATGCGAATGATTGATATTGATATAATAATAGTTGCAGGGAAAGAATGAAAAAATATAATTAAAATATAATTAAAAAAGGAACTCTTTTCGGTTTAGTGCTATTTGTGTAAGTTTTTCTAATAGCTATAAGACATGCACAAATGTCTGCTTAATGTTTCGGGCTAGAATTATTATCTTGATGCATGTGCGGTGGTGCATAATCCATAAAAGCCCACTGGGCCTATTTATCCACTTACACTGAAATTTCCCTCACTCGGTCATAACACTTACCATTCAAATTATATTGGGGGGGGGGGGGGAAGGTACTTTTAAAAAATTATGTAAATATTAAAATACACGTGGCCCCCTATGATTGGTAGTCGGGCTCCAAACTCGGAGCCCGATCTGTTTCTATAGAAAATTTAGTAAACATATTCAAAACAAAATTTCAATTTTGTAAAAATATCGCAAAGTATCAGTTTAGAAAAAAATATTATTTGTACATAAAAAGTGTATATAAAATTTATACACATCTCCATGTGTTTACTCAAATGTGTCTGACCACATTTGCTTTGAAATTACAACTTTTGCGCATGTGTGTAAAAATTTTGTATGCTTTATATCTACAAATAACACTCCTATTTTTATTATAATTAATTGGGAAAAAGAACTGATAGGATTTTCCCAAAACGAAGCATCTTATCATATGATTGACATAAAAAAGGGGGAAATAAGTAATTTGCAATTTCTTGTTTTTTACTAACAAATTTTGGATAATTGTATTCATATATTTAGGAGCAATGTCTTTATCATTAGCTAAAAGTAAATGCATAAATATTCCAAAACACCAAATCAAACGAAAAACTTGAATACATGACGCATCAAAGGCCCTTTACAGAACAAGGCAACAAGGCCTAAACAATAACAAAAGCACATTCACATGATCTAGCGTTGGTACACATAATAAATAACTTAAGCAACAGTAATCCTTAAGAAAAACAAATATTTCATACATAAAGACGATCCATTGCCGCCAGATCAGTAAGAAGCGAGAGAACTAGTTTGCAACACCTCACAGATATTATCAATTTTGTTACATAACATCTGTAAGAACAGAAAAAAACGAACATCAAAGTTGTGGGAAGATATCCTTATGTTGTAACACATTTTCAAGCTAAAAGAGTGATGGAAAGTCATTTAACAAATTTTGTCTTGATGCAAAGCTCTATTAACATTGATATAGACATTTATTTTTGACTTAAGAGAAAGTTTAAGGAAACAAAAATATGAGGAATTATATAAATCGACATAATATGTAAAAGTCATGATTTAGTTGGTCTTTCTATTTGGAATCACTTTAGTATTATTATTAGTTGAGATGCCCATTCTCCCCATCTTATAGTGTAATAATATATGAATGTAGTACATTCAAAAAGTTACCTTTTGACAAATTTCACCAAAATTTTCATTATATTTTTTAACTTCACCAGTTACCCTTTTCTTTTTCGTGGCGAAGCCCAAACCTCATAGCTACTATGGGGCTCCACTGCTCTTGTCGAGCCCCTCACCTTATCCAATATGTTGATGTTGAAAGCGGAATTGATTTTGATTAGATTAGGATCATTCGATTTTAATTTGTTTAGTGAACTTTTTCCAAGATAAAACTCCTTCAAAGAAATTATTCCAACAAATATTAAATTTGCAAGCAAAATGCAGTAGAATTATAGAGGGTACCTTGAGATTGAAGAAGAGAAATTGATTCACTAATTTTGCGGTCCTCGGTGACAACTTTAGGTTTAACGTTTGGATGGTTGTCCTTGTTGCACTTAACTCCAATGTCTGGATGGATCTTTCTCTTCAACATTCTTGTCATCAGCTGTCAATAATTTCAAAGAAACAGAAATGAAATTGACATATAAACAAATTTCCAAGAAAAAAGGGAGGGGAAATTAACCCACCCAAAAAAAAAAATAATAATAATAATACTTGTTGCAGTTTCTTGATAGGACGCGAATCTTCTCCAACCCGAGGGACAAGTTTCTTGGCAAAAGAAAGGCCTCGCTTATGCGCTTCGGGAGCAGATACTTTCTTGTTGAATTCGGGGTCGACTAGGTTCCCCTTGATCTTCTTGTGCATTTCAGGTTCATCAGAATCAGCATAGAACAAATCAGCAAGTGTGATTCTCTCCTTCTTCATGTCACATTTTGCATCAATATTGATGGTTTCCTTTGCAGCATTGTGAAAAGTTGAAACCTCAAAGTCATGAGTGCAAGCTGCATGCATCAATGGGTTCGACTCTTCTTCACGGTCGTACTCTTCTTCTTCTTCCTCTGATTCGTCAGTCGAGTCGCTTTCATCTTCCTCATCGTTGTCAGATTCTTCTTTGTCATGATATAGACACTCTTTTTCTTCATTAATTTCAATTTTCATTGGATCAAATCCAAATGTCCCAATTGTTAGTAGTCCTCCTTTCCAGCCATCTAGCATGTCACTAAGTGCAATGTCTTCAAGTAGGATGTGTTTATCAGTGTCCTTGCCATTTTTGTTCTCATTTCCACCAAATCCATCTGCCAATATTAATTCAACTTTAATAAACCCAAATCACATGGCTCAAAAATAGTTAATCTTTAGAATGTGAAACATATTTTTATTTTATTCGCAATTCTAGTCATATTTTTGAGATCCATCAGGAGCATTGAATTTGATAGTACTTCTGGCCCATAAAAAACTGACCATCAAAGGCCACATTATTTTACTTACCCTATGTGTAGGTGACTAACATTTAATTGACCATCAAAGTACTATATATTTCTTGAAGTGATTCTCATTCTACCATACAATCAAGCCATTTTTTCTTAACAATCCTTCAAATAGAGAAGTTATGTAAACTTAAAACGACCTGTACTGTAGACAAAAGAAAAGATTATGTACCTTTGTAATGGAACTTGCGGTGCACCCAATTAAAGATCTATAACGAAATTAACCAAAGATTAAACCAAGGAAAAGATGTAAAAAAACCATATATAAAGGAGAAAATAAATGATCATCATGCATGTAGCAGAAATTTTGAGTGCAAAGAGTTCTCAACTTCATATATATATAGAAGTATGTACACAAGTACCTTCATTTTCTTTTGTGGACGCAAAACGAGATTGAAGTTGAAATGTGCAATCGAGAGAAGAGGTGTCAATCAATAGGAGGAAGCAGCAGGGGGCGAACACGGAGAAGTAACTTGGGGTTGGGGGAGGGGGCCGAAAATTGGGAAAGGCTTAAATGGTCAAGATGTGTCTAGTTATAGAGGTCCCACTAGCATAGTAATGTTTGAAGACTGCATAGCATGTTCCATGACCACTGAGAACCTTTGTAAATGGCAACTTTCGATGGGTGCCAAATTCTTGAAATGACTGGAATAGAGAGCAACTCATTTCATTCTTATATATGCCCAACTTCTTGCCCTACCCCTAGCTAGCTATCTATCCTAAACCAAAAGGCACGCGGTAGGTTAAAAGATAACGTTAAAGCTTTTCACATGTAATAGAACATAGGCTTGCCAGCGTTTGATGTCTTGGAGCAATCAATAGAAACTACAAGAGGATGCGCGTTTTTGATGCTCTGATCAAATTTTATAACAAAGGTTAATGGTTTTTCCCCTTAATAAAGGCCGCTTCACTATCAAAAAGTTTTACTTTAGGTTCATGTGTTGAATTTTGTTTGTCAAAAGTAAGGTTTCTTTAGTGCTTTGTTATTTTGTGCTATGGAAGTTGTATACATAATCACACATTCTCCCCAAAAACCTCAAAAATTTCAAAAATCTAGCAAGTCTAAGTTGTTGCTCCAATAGTTTTACCTTGACTTCTCATCAACTGTTTCTCAATCAGCTCACTCTTGCCTATGCCTTTTTAGATACAGAGACGTCTTACCTCAAGTGAGCCTGATGTTCATCGTGCATCCCCCACTATGGGTCTCACTTGTGAAGATTTGGGCCACATGTTGATATAACATGTAAAAGCTCATAAATACCCTTCCTCACATTATACCAGAAAAGCGAACAATAATTAGTCGAGTAGCACTAAGTACACATTTCATTTGTCCCTTATTGGTTAAAATTAATCCAAGTGGTAAATCTTGAGCAGTTGTTTTCAAATTTTCATATATAAATTTAAAACCTTTCTAAAAAGATCATAGTTTCTTTGATCTTTTCGATATTTTTCTGGGTATGAGTAGTATGATCTGCACAGTGTCCCAGCTATGCATTAGTCTTAAAACAGAATCAGGCAATAGCAAATGGAATGTTCTAATTGACTGTAGTATAATTATTACTTGGTAAGAAGAACATATACATATGATAATGGAGGACTAAAATGGAGTTTTTGTTTGACAGTTTGTGAAATGTCTGTTTGCAGAAAATGCTAAAACCAAACAAGATATGATGAAATATGAGTATGATGGGCCTCATTAGCATACATAAAGCTAGTAATATCAAGTAGAAAGCAATTCAAGTAGGTTGCTTTGGATCCTTTACCAAAAAGATGAGTGATCATATTCGAATTTGACATACATTTGGGATTGGCAGGTCATGTTCTTATCTCCTTCACAACCAAAACATTTTAAAGTTCTGCCATTCGATCAGATGAGTTATGTGTATTCGCTGGCAAGAAAGCTGCACATAGCTAGACTTGGACACAAAGTATACTTAGAGGCGTTTTATCTGCAAAGAAGCAACTTTAGCTTGGCTATTAGTGCTGGAGGTGGAATCTCCCCTGTTCCCAAGTGATATAGGGATAGACTAATGCATATCTTATCAGCAATATATTTTGGAAAAAAGCAGTTTCCTACATGAATTCCTTAAATAGTTCCTATGATAGTTGTTCGATTATCCAGATTATGGGAGAATAAGAAGTATATGTATCTTGTAATGGATTCTTGATTATATTGTCCAGGTAAATAGTGCTTCCAAGACCCAATGTTAGGAGGAACCAGGCTACATTGTGCCTTGTATATATAGATACGTGCGAAGCAAAAAAAGAAAACTATATATAGATGCGGGCCAAATAGAATTCGGGTAACCTAATTCCAACGCTTAAGGATCGATAGTGGTTATTAAACATGTTAGTGGGCAGGGATACTTAGCTAGTGACGCGTGAAAGATGGTTGAATCCCTTTTGAAATGCTTCACCAATTATTTATGCTGATTGAAAAAGAAAAAGACAATGATTCACTGGTAATCAATAATTTCTGTGTTAGAAGCCTAGAGCCATTCAAATTTGAAGCAATTATGTGAAGAAGAATGAATAATGGCCTATATGACCAACGGAAGGAGCTGGAAAACGTTGAACTGTTCTAAACTAGGAAATATAATTAGGGAATGCGTAGTATCTTTTAGCAAAGATATGAAGACAATGAGTGGGTCAATATGCTGCCAAAAGTATATACTGTGCATGAGATTAACAGATATATCGTATCTTCTTCTTCTTTGCTCATCAATCCATTATCTAATAAGAGGTCCAAATTTCAAGAATCTAATGCTGAAAAAGATCTCACACACAAAGGATTGGATATAAACTCTGAGAAGCTTTACTTTTAGGCCCCATAAATTATTTCGTAACCACAAAATGGGAGGGGGGGAAATTCACAAGAATCATCCTTTTGACGAATATTGGTTTTGGCCTTCCTTCGAAAGGAAGGTGAATTGAGAAACGTTGAATATGCACATATGATACAGATTTGGGGAATTTTCGTTTTTCCTATTTCTTATGCGTTAGATGGTTATCTATTAGACTGATCAAGATCTTTGAGTTGGGGAATAATGTTTCAAGAACCTAACTCGACTTTGCGCTCGATTGATTTAGGTAGATGCAAATCTTACGCTCATAATATTAGTGTTCTTTAGCACCTAACTTGAGTTAGTCTGAATATTGTGACGCATATGTAGTTTCCTTAATAATTTGCTCTGTAGCTGTTGGGCTAATCCTCTTGCTGAGGCCTTGGGTTCTGTGAATTGACCTAAAACTATTTGATTGGGCTTAGAATTTGGGCTTTTCAATTAGATTCCCTGGAGAAAAGTAGGAAGCCAATGGATATGTTCATGAATGACAATTCTAATAAAATAATGCCAAATAAGGAATATCTTTTGTTCCATTGCAATAAACATCAGAAACTGGGATTGCAAGTTGGAGAATCAGAACCCTTTAATCAAATCAATGATTTTATTTCATGACATATTTCAGAATGAAACACAAAAAGCTGATACTTTCTATGTAGTAGTATGGAAGGGCAGCCATCCCTTCCTTGATTCTTATTCTTTATTTTAACTCTTTTTTATTCATATGATTCACGAATTGTTATGCATGATGATCCTTGTGGTGAAGTCCATGGCTTCCATTAGCCTTTCTGTTGATAGAGAGGTGGACACCTGGGTTTTGATGAGTTGAAGAACCGTTTAAGAAAATGGAATTGTTTACTCCCTGGACATTGCTGTTGACATATGCAGTCATTGGTGGTGATTGCCTTGCCATTCCCTTGTGAGTTTTCTCCTTGTTTGATCTTCCTTCTTCGTCAGTTCCCGACTTTTCGCCTTCACTCCAAGCTTTAGCATAATTTCCTCCATTCCCGTGAAGACTTTGAGGAGAACCATAATGTTTCTTGCGGGAAGGACTCAATTCCATCATAGCTCCTTTGTTTTCACCTGCAAGTGTTATCACACTCATTCCAAGCTTTTCAGAATCAGAATTCTTCTTGCTTGGGCCCTTTTCTTTTGTTAATTCTTGCTTTCCGCCGCCATTGTGAGTATTTGTTTGCATCAGCTTTGGGAATTTCTCGACCGTTTCTTGTACCAGAACATCCTTTTGATCAGACTTAGTAGGAATCTTCAGCTCGCGAATGCTGTCAGACTTTACTTGAGAAGGAGGTAGTGCCAATGGAGATGGAGGGGGAGCCAACGATTTTGGTTTAGGGGACTGCTCTGGTTTTATCTCCAATGGTTTGAGAATCTTCGATGGTGATCTGGAGGCACTAGTCTGGCCACTGGAGATTGTAGTTGCAGCTGGTTTTGGAGGAGATGGTGCTTTTGAAACAGGGGATTTTGGCAATGCATTGGTGATTGGAGATTTTGATGCTGTAGTAGTGGTCTCCTTAGGCGGTGATGGAGCCAGAGGCGCCTTGGGTGAAGGGGCTGCAACAGGAACCCTTCTTGGAGTAGAAGGCGCGGGGGCTGGTGGTGCAACCGGAGACTTGGGTTGAGATTTAGGTGGTGTAGCAGCAGGAGGAGATGGTGAAGGTTGCGCAGGAGGAGGGGCAGCAACTGGTGGAGACGCAGGAGTAGGCTCCTGAGGCTGAGTCAGGGGTCTTGGGGCCCTGACCGCAAATGGGGCTCGTGGCTGGGGGGGCTGGGTTGGGGGAGGAGCAGGAGTAGCAGCTGGTTGAGGAGGGGGTGGAGGTCTAGGAGTAACTGCGGTATCTCGAGACAGAAAGGGCATTCGCATCCATGGTGGACGTGACATTGTATGATGAAATTATTTTAAACTAACCAAGATATGTTTTTCTTATCCGATACAAGGATGAAATGTATGATGCATACTTGTATATATTTATAGTCTAGCAGGCTCTGAGAAAACAAGCTTGAAATCCGCCCAATTGAAAAAGGTGAAGAGAAATTGAAGAAAAGTATCAGATTCACACACAATGACAAAAGTTCGTCAGTTAAGGTTGGCATTGCCTCTTGGAAGGGTCATTCAAGAGTAAAGTGCAGAGTGCACCATATTTGGGCCCATCCCAAGTTCTCACTTTTATCTTCTCTTCACCTTCACACAAGTTCTTCCTATTAGAGCATCTCCAATGGGAGGTGCTCTTTCCCTAAATTAAAAGTCAAGCCACCTAGGCAAATGGACAAATCCCATAGAAGTTTTTGTCTCCAATGCTGGGCAGTCCATCTAATGTGGAAATGAGGTGGAAGAAACTGTTCAGACCTGGTGGTAGACCACCAAATCAGCCCAAATAACATTTTTTTTAATTGTAAAACTCCTGTTCCTGTCCTTCTCCTCCAGCTATACCCTGTGTCAAAGGTCTTTGCATTGGAGATGGTTTTAGATGGTGAATGTCTTAAATGGTTTTTAAACAATGACTGCTGTCAATTTTTCTCCCAAATAAGCCAAGATGGTCCATGAGCATTGGAGATGCTCTTAGTACGAAATTCACTCACAGCTAAAGAGAAATTAAAGAAAAATTGTCGTGCCCAGCGCAAAAGTTAAATCTGCAGTCTTTGTTCTGTCCCTGATAAGAAGAACCACAATGATACTTGACGGTCGATTGTGTAGTTCTATGTGCTTATTGCGGCTACAGATATTGCTGTCACTAGGAAGAATCAATCAAGAATCAGAGAGAGACATTTCTGGTTGCCAATTGCGGCCAATAATCTGCTGTTTTCATTAGAATCTTGAGGGAACAAATTGAAATGGAACCTCTTTAAATATGTTAGCGGTAAACTTCAAATGTCCCACAGCAACGTTTGAGCCTAATATATCCCTTCAACTGCATACTCAACGCTTTAGTGTCAAACGGATATACTATTCCCTACCGTAAGTAAAGGGTTTTAGAGGGTCAGCCTACCATAAATTTGGGTATTTACTTGTTCTTCAAGTTTTAGTTACGTTCCGAGTTTTTAAGTGCCACAGGAAGCTCGAGAATGGTTAGGGAATCATCTAAGAAACCATTTCTGGAGGGAACATTAAATTGGCACCAATGGGAGGGAATAACATGTTAAGTCCAATGATAAAATATAAAAAGAAAACCTTGTATTTCATTTTTTTTTTTAATGATATTCTGTCAGCTTTAATTTTTCTTCGTTGAATTAGCTGTCTTGACTTTGCTTGTTATTATGATATATGATTCTCCTTCCTTCTGCTAACTTTTCCTTTTTACATGCACAATAACATAACATATAGGTTGGCTTTTGACAAGGCTTCCGAGTACAGTTTTCACCTCCTCCTTGTCCGTTCAATTTGCCCACAAGTCACATCTATGATTTTATGCCTCCCCATGATGCCGTCTTCGATCTTACTTTGTTTCTAGTGTTCTCCTGTCCGAAAATATATTGATTAGGCAATCTCACTCCAATACACCTTGATGTGCATATTAACGTATATGCCAATCATCTGGGCTGACACACGTTATTTAAGATGTGGGGGCGAGACAAGTGTTAGCATCCAAATGGAACGGCTGAGCGTGCATTTGATTTTCACAAACAATTGTGTCTAGTTGGCATACAAAGGATTTATGTTTGTCCATTTGTTTAGCTAGTAGTGATACAGATAGAATCTTCTTTTTCTTTTTTAAAAAGAAGTATTCACGGTGAATGAGTGTAAATAAAACCCTACCAAGTGTTCATTGTGTCGTCTTTTGTGTCTCATATCATGTTATTATTATAACATTATTAATCAAAAAAAAAAAAATGAGCGTTGATAATGATGATTATATTTACTTTTGCAAGCCCCTGTCAAAAAATACAGGAATAAAATCAAAGTGGATTTTGCATTTTTTGAAAACTATCCCCGGAGATGCTTCAACAACTTTGGTCTGTCGAAGCCCAATTCAAAGCCTAATTGCTGCAGCTGCACAATGGGAAGGAGTGGACCATATAGAATAGCCTCAAATCACCACCAACCTGAGACCAGTAAATGCTAGAGAGAGGAGAGGAGAAAATCTCCGTCACTTTTCTCCCTTACACAAAATTGTTCTAATATACTTTTCACATGTCATGTGGCAGTAGTCGCTAAATATTGTTTCAGTATTGAGTGTTTGTTGCCCCTACAACACTAGAAAATCTCTTAAGTCGAAAAGCTTTAAATTCTTTACACTTGATTCTCAACGGCTTGAGTTTTATAGAAAAGTGACTCCTTCAATTCCTTTTTTTTGGAATTTATTCAATAAATAAATAGATGAACTAAAACAATATACCCGAAAAAATTTGGACTTGTTAGCTGCTTCTTGTCAAATGATCAAATCCATGATATATATATATATATATATGCAGTTTATTTGATTTGATGTGTTTTAATATTATTATATGCTACTTTATCCCGGTCAGAATAGCCTAGAAATTCCTAAATAAAATGATGTTCACAACTTGAGTTTCTTCAAGTATCCTTTCTCAATTTAATTATGTTATTATCTCTAACTCTCTTCGAAGTCACATGCATATTTAAGTAGTCTCAACCTCCTGCCATGTGTCTAGATGAGACAATCTACATGTAAGTTGTTCAATTGTTTTCCTTGTGTGTGCATCTAGTGGAATAAACATGTAGCGGAAGATTATTTTTACATCTTCATGTTATTCTTTTTCAATCTTACGTGTTGTATATGTTTTTTAAGAGCTCAAAAATAAATCTCTATATTAATATCTTTAATTGTATTTGAACTTTTTATTTATCATATCATATTTAACCTTTTAACATCTTACCATCTAAATTGAATACTATACTTGCTTTATTTTGATAAAAATGATTTCTCGTTTGTGTTTCCAACAATATTTTCAAGATTATGGAATTCATTGTCAATGACTTCAAGAGGCCCAACATGAGAACTTTTCTTCGCTTATGGCTTTACGCTAAGAGATAGATAATAACACATGTATACTTCCAAGTCTATGTTCTAAAAAACTATGTGAGTCTAGAAGTGGGAGTTGGTTGGGTCGGTTTGGTTTTCTGACCGAATTAAAACTGACCAACACTTGTTGGTTTGGAAATTTCATGGACCAAGACCGACTGACCGACCCCTAGTCAGTTCGGTTTTTATGTTGGTTTTGGTAGGTTTTCTTGGTTCTCTAAGCTTTCGGATCTAACTGTCAGTTTTTTGGGATAATTTTTTGTCTCCTTAAACTGGAGTCCGTCTTTCAATTCGGTTTCTTTTTTCTTTTTTCTCTTTTTTTCGTTTGTTTGGTTCAGTTTTCACGGTTTTGTCCTTTTTTTTGAGCTTTGGTATTAAACCGTCGGTTTATTTATTTAGTTATTTTGTCTCCTCAAACCAAACAAACCGTCCGTTTCAGTCGGTCTTTAACCACAAATTGATGATTCATCGCTTAAGCGACACTTATAGTTGAAGGTTGGACTCGTTGCTTCACAATGTCTTATACTTTATCATGCATTGATCCTATTTTATTACACATTTGTACGTTTCAACATGCCTGAGTTTAGCTTTTCCATGTATTACACTTTTTAGAACACTACTTCAAGCTACACTCTCTTAATAAAGATTTACTTTTAAGATGGGATTTAATAATTCTCAATCTTTTATTTTTGTCTTAATTAATTTTTATTTATTTATTTTGCCTCCTTTTTCCAACTCTTTGATGCGTGAAAGGTTAACGAATTTGAGACCATTGTTTCTTCTTTTCTTAGCAGAGTAATTTAAAAAAAAAAAATTAATTCGACAATGAAGTATGCCAACACGAGAATCAAATGTCACCCAATTTAATAGGTCCCATTTCCATGAGACTAGACGAGTCAAATTAATTAAAGAGAATCCACTTCTGCCGGTGCCCCTGTTTTGTGAGTTTAATTGTTTATATGATAGTTTTCTGCTTTATCGGCCGCTAAACGTCGGTGGGTTTCGCGCTAATTATTATGGTTTAATTAAGAGACATCATCATTTGATTGGACCCTACCTCTTCATTTTTTTCTCTTTTATATAAAAATTTGTTGGCACACAGACACATACGATGATATTAGTCTTTCTATAGAATAAATTAAACACTAATATTCAATGTGACAACCCTCTATTAGACACATTAAGAGAAATGAGCCCAACACACCTAATAGCGGTTGCCACATTATCCACTAGATATTATATCTATGGACACGGTAGAATATTCAATGATGATATAGTTACATGTATACACGTTACTTGACCGCGTATATTCACATGGTGTATAAACATTATCACTTTATATATATATATATATATGGAAAATTTTATGAAAGTGAAGATCCGAAAGAAACAAATGTTGTCCTCGCCAATGTTTTGAAATTCCTAATTTAACCCCCAATGAATATTGTCATACCTAATTTGTTTAATTAAGACTTTGTTGCCAAGACCCACGAACTCTGGTGATATCTTAGTAAGTTCTTACACCATTGATTAAGGATTTTATTTTATACAATAAAATTTTTTTTTTTCTCTGTCATGTTTATAACTTTTAAAATTCCTAGTTGAATGTACCTTTAATTTTAGGGTAACTGACACAAAAGTCCCTACCTTTAAACATACTTGTGCAATTGGTCTTTATCTATGAATTTTTGGCAATCTCACCCTATCTTTATATTTTCTTAGCATAATTCATCCTTCATGCTGAATTAGTCCCTTATTACAAGGGTATTTTGTTGAGCTATATTTGAAACTAGAAAGAATTGCAAATAGAAATTTCTAAATAAAGTGGCATTATTGAAAAAATAAAAGTAATTGAACAAAAACATTTTTTTTTTGGGTAAAAAGGAGAGAAGAAATATAGAGATGAATTGCGTAGTGGTTTCATGTAAAAAATAATTGATTAAGATTACTAGTGAGATTAGAAAAATAAATAACTTGTATTTTTTTCTTCTGTTTTTCATTTTAAATACTTATATTTATTCAATCAATAATTATATTTAGTTTGGGGACTTTTTTTTTTTTTTTGCATCTTTTCAAATCTTAAAAGTGTAAGTGGACAATAATGCCCTTCTAATAAATGACCAATTTAGCACTAAGAATGAATTGTGCTAAGAAGACCTAAACGTAGAGATGAGATTGTCAATAATTCATAGGTCGGGACCAATTGCACAAAAGTGTACAAAGGTAGGGACCTTTTGTGCCAAATACCCTTAATTTGACATTTTCAAGACCTCTGATTCCCTCATATGCTCACACTTTCAAGGTGTATTTTGTGGTAATATATGTGAATTCAACAAGTTATATGTACAATATACTCATTAATTTCGTTCATTTTATTTTAATAGACAAATTATTACAAGGTACTCTGATAAGTACTAGTTTGGTATTGGTCGATAGAATTACACGATTGAATGGATAGTATGTTTTAGGAAAGGTTTTAAGTGGATTTTCGTTTTCATTTTGGAATGGATGAAGATGGTTTTTAATATTGTTCTATTCTATGGCTAAAAATGAAACTGTTGTTGGGCTGTTAATCCACTTCCTTCTTCTTAAGGATGATCAAGTTGGATGCCAATTCAACTTATAACCTTCTATGTCGACCTAATGGTAAGTGCTTTCGTCACATGATCTGGCCAGCTTTCATCGCTCGCTTGGCGGGTGCTTGATGAGATGGCCACCACCTCATTGAATAAGGAAACCACTTGGAGGGCGTATTTGCTTCGTTTAATACTTCCTCCGAACAAAATACTCGTAATAATATCTATATACATGTAAACTATTCTAGGCTAAACAATCACATTATATGAATTTATACCCTACTTACCATGCACAACGTCAGTCTCTCATATCAATAATCAACTAGCTTCATCCATAAGGTGACTTGGCATAAAAATTAATGCTCATACAGGTAGTGATTAATCTATTACACTGTCTAAGTTGAAAATCAAGAAATACCAGCGGATAACATTTGAGAGGTCTAAACACCCGTACGGGTGATGAAAAGACCGACTCCAACGGTGCGCACCACCAAAAAGCATTATACAAAAGTAGAAATAAGAAATGTCATATGCTAAGTACCAACCCGGCAAAAGAAAACATAAAGCTGCCAATGTGCTAAAAAGAGCTACAACAATCTTGGTTTTTTTATAGTGTATATGGTGTCCAATACATTACATGGTCAATGGCGGAGCCAGGAGCTATTACAGGACTGGGCCGGAAGAGTGAGCCGTATATTACGCGCGGCTAAATTACATTTATATATAATATATATATATATATTTTTAAAAACAAACTCAAAAAGAAAATTTCCAATTTAGGGGGCCGGGGCCCGGCATGGCTCCCGTAGCTCCGCTACTGTACATGATAAGCTCTCATTGAACACATAAGAAGACCATCTCTTAATGTGTCCAATGAGAACCTGTTACATAATCTATCAGACTTCATACATAGAGTTGTATAGAGTCTAATGAACACCATAGAATGTGCCATAACAATCCCCGACCTCAAAAGCTTAAAAAAAAAATCTTAGTAATTAATGTTTCATATTTTGACATCAATATCATTAATTTCTCACAAAACATCCAAGACGACAACAAGGAGTTGGCACTTGGAATAACACCGAACACACATAAATGTTCACAAAAAAAAAAAAAAAAAAACCTAACCATGAAACCGTTGCTTCGTGGCCGCACCAAACCTACTTGTTCAACTTAATAAAAAAATTGCACCCACAAATCCTTGAACTCCTAAGTAAATCAATATATTCATCCCTAACTAATTAAACAGACACGCCTAGCTAAAATAGAATAAGACATATTGACAATTTGGTATGTCAAACTTCTTGTCAAGAATTCAATTCTAAGTGTAGACTTTGAATGCTTTAAATTCAAACTTGATGAGTGTGTAAAGTAGATTGGTTAGTCGAAAACTATATTATTGAATTATTCAATGTTCGCTATAATAACATACAAAATTTCTTGAATTTCTTTTAATACGGTGGCATTCGGAATAGACAATTATTATGCAAGAGAAGTAACGAGTAAAGGGCCATGCTAGCTCTAGTTCCACCTATAATAAGAATAATAATAATTCCATCAATAAACAGTACAATTAAAAATAATCAAATAATATTTGAGATCAAAGTGTCATTATCACCCCCATTAAAAAAATAGAAATTTGTTCGAAAAAAGAAAATAAAAATTGAAGAACAAGTTCTGGTTAGGCAGTCTGGCATCATAATTGCTTGAAATTTGTTAGGGTGGGGCTGTCATTTGCCCGTTAAATGCGACATATGGAAGGCAGTAGGAGAGATTTAGTAGCAGTTGGCTAAAGAATATTTGATTAAAGCGGAAAAAAGTCTAGTACTCTAGGAGTACTGAACTCAGTACTTTAAACTAATTAAGGATTTGTATGTAGATTCAAAGCGCTCAATTTATTATTTAACTTGGGACCTGAATCTCACATGTCAGTCTCTGATTAGTGAGGAGTACCTAGTGCCCAGTACTCCTGGAGTATTGGACTTTTTTCCAATTAAAGCTCCCTTCAGAAAAAAAAAGAAGAGGAAATTACAGCTAATTTCTCGACTGATGACAGGCCATTCAATGATCCAAATATCTCCCCCTCTCTCTCATTTTTTTTCTTAGCACCCTATATTAATTAATTTGAGGAAGCATGACGTGGCATGCCAGTTTTTTTTTTCCTTTTTAATATATAATAATTATGGGGAATTTCAAATAGGGGCATTATTAGCATAAACTCGAACTCCGAATTTTGTTTTGATAACAAATATTTTTAACC
>CAVNYN010246708.1:0-21763 GCA_963692815.1 Nyctanthes arbor-tristis
GTGCTCTTCCGATCTTTTTAAAAAAAATTTGAAAATAATAAAAAAACTTAAAAACCACCCCACCCAACCCAACCACGTCCCCCTCCCCCTCCCCCTCCCCTCTTCGGCCGGAAGTTTGGCTGCCGACAGGCTGCCGGAGTTGCTGCTCCGACAGCACAAATGCTGCAGGAAATGGTAGCAAAATTACTGCCATTTTCAACAGCATTTGCTGTCAAAATGCTGCCATTCTCCCCCCATTTGTGCTGCTCCGGCAGCAAATGGGGAGAGAATCTGCCCATTTCGCTGCCATTTCCGGCAGCGAAATGGGGGGACTCTCCCCCCCCATTTTGGCTGCTCCGGCAGCATAAGCAGCAACTCCAGTTGCCGAACTTCCGGCCAAATGGGAGAGGGGGACGTGGGTGGGGTGGGTTCAAACTTTTTTAAAAAAAATTTAAAGGTTTAAGGGGGTATAACCGTCCTTTTGTTAAAATTTTGGTGGAATAGTGTAAAAATGGACGATTTATGTATATTTATCAAAGGTTGGGGGGCTGTGAAGTGACAAAACAAAGGTTGATGACGAAATCGAGACTAAACTGAAAGGTTGGAGACGATTTATGAAATTAACCCTATTTTATATTTATTTAAAATTCTAATAGTTGACCGACAAATTTTAAGTATTGAGTTATTAAGACTTCCTTATCATTTTGATTAAGTACTTACCATGAGATTAATGGCAGAATAAAAGTAATAAATAAGTAAACTAAATTAAATTAAATCAGTTTCAAAATTTTTACTTTAATTCAATTCAATATAATAAACCATATATATCATAAAACATATTGCTATATGTTTACTGCATTACTTAATTTACAATCTCTATTATATATTGGTAAAAAGTTAAGTTGATGGGATACAATAGTAATAATGTTTGATGATAATAATTTAGAACAAAAATAAAAATTCTTTTAATTCTTTTTAGAGTGTAAAGTGGTTAAAAATTAAAGTTAGATGTAAATTATATAGAATTTATTCTTTGTTGTAATATTGCTTCTCTTGGGTCTTTTGTAATATAAAGGTGTGTACTTTAGAATTTTTAGAATGAATTTAGCGAATAATGATTTCTTTAGAGAATTTATGACACTATATAAAGATGTGCGAAAAATAATTTTTCCAAGAATATATGGTAGAGAATGAATGTGGTAAATAATTCATTCTAATAAAGACTCTAAATGCGTTCTTAGACTTCTTGCATTGATACTTATTGAATAAATATGAGTCTATAATAATTTTAAAATTATATAAATTTTGTATACAAATATATGTTCTCCTTTGCATAGTTTCTTGGTTTTCATATTCAACGTGAAATTAAATTTATATTAAAATGTTCTTCATTAATTCTCATTTTTATTAGTTAAGAATATTTTTTATTAATGACAATTTAATTAGTTTTATGCCAAGTGAAAGAATTGTACGCAATAAAATTGTTATTATTAACAACATATATATATATATATATGAGTGAGTAGTACGCAATAAAAGTGTTACTATTTAGTTTTTCAAATTATCAAGCATTTTTTGCTAATTATTATATGCCGTGCAACACATGTGTATACATCAAGTTTTTACATTAAAGATGGTTTGTGGATGCATAATTATAAATATACAAAGACATCAACCAATTGAATTTAGTACCATCAAAAAAGAAAGGTCAACTAAATTTAGATAAATAGTATTATTTAACTATTACTTCATTATTTTGTAAATACAACCATATTTTACAAATGATTGACAAATGGACTATCAGGGGTTGACGGTGTTGCGCAACAATATCTGTGCAGCGATTGTCAAGTTAAGAAATTAAGAGAACTATGATGGAGAAAAATTAGTAAGAAACTGGAAAAGGCTTTCAGAACTTAGAGGTCCTAACAATTACTAATAATGGAATTAATGAGCGATGTATTTCGTATATCATATGAAATTGAGTAGTTCTCAAATTAAGTATAGAATTTTACGGAAAGGAAATATAATAATTTGTATAATGAAATGAGAATTAAACAATCCTAAAATTTAATTTGATCCAGCAAATAGTTTACGGTTGATTAGTTAAATGAAATAAATTTACATTGCACTGAAAAACAAATATTGAAATATATGGAGGTAGAGGAATACTAAACTTTGGCCTCGCCGTAACTCGGTCTGGCTATTGAAACAGATCGGGCTCCGAGTTCAAAGCCCGATCTGTTTCTCTAGAAAATTTGCATCGTAACTTATATCCTGCTCAATTAATAGCTTGTATCTACCAACTGAATGGAACTTAGCAAAGGCAAAAGTAGTAAGGGGAGTATGCATATGTCTTTGGTGTCAAGTGAACCTTCGGGGGCAAAACCACCTAGAAGGCGAATTTAAATGCAATGTAGATGCCGCATCTTTTGCGATAAGGGGTCTATCGGTATTAGCATGGTTCTGAGGAATGATGCTGGAGAATCCACGAGATGCTTGACCAAGATCTTTCTTGGTAACTTTCCCGTTAGAGAGGCAGATGCTATTAGATGGATTTTTGAGCTGAGGATATGTGACGTAATTTTCAAACTTGATGACAAGAATGTCGTTGAAACTATGGACTCAAATTACGTGGATCACTCAGCATTTGGCCTAATTATTCAAGATTGTAGGAAGCGGTTGCAATGTGGAACAAATTTTTCTATTTGTTTTACTAAAAGACACTCAATGAGGTTGCTCATTACCTAGCAAAAGCATCTCATTTTCATGTTGGTCTTTCGGTGTTGGAAGATCCTCCTTCGTTTATATGAGCTATTTTACTATGCGATACTTTGATAGTCCTGTGCACCTCCCCCAAGAAAAAGTAAAAGAAAAGAAAAGAAAAAAACAAATACGTTGTTCTTAAATTAAAGAATGACGAAGAAAAAGCCAAAGAAAAAGCCTTATTCATGAATTATACATGCCAAAACAATTCAAGAAAATTCGGTTTTACTTGTAAATAATGCCAAACACATTCGTGTTAAACAATTTAGTGGGAATGACTAATGAGTGGTAAGCAATAATAGAGTAGAATATATGTGAGATCCACTGATGGATTAGACATAATAATAATAGCAGCGTAAGTGGTTTAGAAATTGCATGTGCATCTTCCACCATTTTATATTATTGATTTTCTTTCTTTCAAATCAGTTCTTGATAACTTTGACAAGTCCATTACTCTAACTTTTTAAGGTAGTCTCAATTAATCTTGACATTAGAACTATTCGCCCACACTTTTCCCCCAATCTGTTTGTACAATTGGTTTCACATATGTTTTATATATGTGACTCTCTTCCTCCCACAGATAGCGTTTATTCTTTTTATTACTCTATCTCATTTTGTTGTCTATTTTATTTATTTTTTCTTAATGGTCTAATATTCCACTATTTGTTGTGTATTGTAATCAACAAAAAATTTTGCTCAAAAAGAAAAAAACAAACAAAAAATAATAACAATTAAAGTGAAATATTTAAGCAAGTGAAAGATTATATTAAGAAAAATATACTTAAATTGTTTTTTGCAACAATATTAATTGAATTTTCTTAATATATTGTGAAAAATAAAGGAGACTATCTTTGCAGGACAAAGAGAGTATCTATATTGGAGCTCATATTACTATATATATATATATATATATATATATCTTAAAGCACAATTGGTTGGTACAATTAAAAAATTGTTTGGAATAATTGATTAAATTTTCCCGCCTATGACACTTATCTGGCACTATTACTTATAATGTTATACCACACCAATGGGTTTTTCAGAGAAAAATTTGTTACAAATCTAACTGTGAAGAATTGAACTCATGAGTAATAACCTACACATTAGAAAGTAGTTTTTGAGTCATCGTGCTAACTCTTTTTTGTTAACAATTTTCATTTATGTGTCATTATTCTACCGTGTTTTCACTCAGAAACATATTATTAATCACATATATTTGAATTGACAATCGAATTAGCAGTGATCCACTAGTTGAACAAAAAACCCATTAGCCCAGAATAGTTACTAGGTCAATAACAAAGTCAATATTGAAAATTATAGTTCATTTCATATTGAATTCATGTTTACGCTACAACGACTCTATTGCGTATATAAGAAATTGTAATAAAAGATAATTTCCTAATCAAAACCCGTGCAAGGCCCACTATGTTTTTACTTTTCATAAAAATATTGGTGAACGATTGAACTCATAACTTATATGTCAAAAAGTAGCTTTTAAACTATTGTGCTAACTCTTTTTTTTTTTTTAATTTACAATTTTCATTTATATATCATTGTTCTCGTGCTTACAGTTACCAGGTTAATAATCGAGTCAATAATGAAAACTACAGTTGAGCTGATGTTTACGCTACAATGACTCTATCAGGTACAAGGAATTACAATCAAAGATAATTTCTTAAATCAAAACTCACGTAAGGTCGACCCTTTTATCATTTTTCATATAAATATTGTTACAAATCTAATGGTGAATGATTGAACTCATGACTTATATGTCAAGAAATAGCTTTTAAACTACTGTGTCAACTTTTTTTTTTATAATTTTAAATTATATATCATTCTTTTTGCGTGTTTTCACTCAAAAGAATATTACCATTAACCAAATATACTTGAGTTGGCAATCGAGTTAGCAATGATCCACTGGTTGAGTTAGAAACTCATTAACCCTGTAGGGTCACCGGATCAATGACGGAATCAATATTGAAAACTATGGGTGAATTCATATTTAGGTTATAGTGAATCTATCGCATACAAGGGGTTAATTTCCTAAATCTAACCTATTTGGTTTACTTCTTCAAATCAAATTATCTCCAAATATTAGCGTCCAAAATTTCCTATTATATGAAATGAGTTTTGTGTTCTTGAGTCTTGACTAAGAATATTAATGCAAATTAGTGATAAGAATGTGAATCAAATAATTCTATTGCTGCAGATATTGTATTTAAAGATGTTTTTAAAATTTGTATTAGTTGAAGTAAGTCACATTTTAGTACTCAAATGAGGTTGTTGACTTAAAGTATTGTATGTGTGCATCCTAATTTCATTATTACTCTACAATTATTATTATATTTCGAGTGCTACTGATTCAAATAGTTACTCTGATGGCATATGTGTTAAAAAATCTAATAGTGAAGGAATTGATGTTAATATTCTAGAATTGGTGAAATTATATAATTTTGAAGAACATTAAACTGTACAACTTATATTTTTGTATTATTATTTTGAATGTTTGTCAAATTAGGATGAAGTCAATAAAAAAAAAAGATAATCTACAGAGAATTAAGAATGATTGATTATTTTCTGCAAGTTTCTCGAATATAAGCTAAAATTTTCTTTTTTATATCTTGTATTAAGTTTTATGGGAGAGTATTTATAGTTTCATTATTGCAATTGTTCATATATGTTTATAAAAATAGGTATGACTCATTGATATTTTACTATAATGTTTATTTATAATGTAAATTTTATGTAGTTAACTACTATATTTTCGATTTATATGACATATGAGTTCAATTAAATATGATATTTTAATAGTTGAGGATTTAGTTTTTTGACATAATTTTTGCAGTAGTTCTTGTGATATGGGGGTGAATATTAAAGAACCTTTGAACAATTAATTAGTCTAAAAAAATATTAATTAACGGGAGACAATAAAATCCTCCACAGTCGTATGTTCTATAAACTATTTCCATTATTTATTATTTCAAACATTAAACATAATAGTTGTTCTTTTAAACATACTTTTTTATAACTTGATCCTAATAACCATTATATATTATTATTGTAACATTCCGCAAAAATCTTATAAACAAAGTATGCAATATAATCGTCATTTTGATAATGATGAAAGAGTCACTTGAATTTGCATCAATTAAAATGTTATAAGATCATGACAAAGTGATCGAATTGAATTGCATCAATGCTAGAGTTACAAGATTTGTTACTTGAATAAGAATGTGATAATATAGTTATATCAAATTGCAAAGTTGAGAGTTGCCACTCAATTGAATATCAAAAATTAAAGTGTGACAATCTAATCGTATTTGAATTATTGCAAGAATATTTTGCACATAAATGTCAAGAATTAGAACATGATCGTTGGCAACATGACCGGTATTTGGGCAATGAATTGGAATTAGAAAGTAACTGTTGATATTGTATTGATAATGATTACTAACCGCACAAGGTTGCGGTATTGAATAACGACGTAAATTTGTATTAGTACGTCACAAGACTCAAAGATCGTTACTCGAGAAATGCTTAAAGACAAGAACGTAGTCATTGATTAGTATGACCTGAAATATAACCACCGAATTGTAAACCCTATTAAGTTGAAGGTCTCGAATAACATAGATCAAAGTTCAATGACTTAATCATAAGACGATACAAAGTATAAAGACTACTTGGGCAATAAATGAATAAACCACATGACCTGTTAAAATAAATGCTGCTAACTAAGTCACGTGTAGTATCCTGATTGGTGGGATTCAAAGGATTATTAAAAACAATTAGATTCGGCAATTATAAATAGAACGAAGGATGGGAGAACTCAAGCCAACCTATCCCATTCCCTTTCTCTCTTCCTATCCATACCTGTCTAAAGGGCCAATTGTCTCCCTTGCTTAGTAAATCTCAAGCTCTTCATAAAGGGAAATTCGACTATACCTATTGTAGGGTAAGAACAACCATTAAAACCCACCAAAACACACTCCTTGCACTTGCACAAGGCTCCTAACCATATATGGTTAGATTCTAACGCGAGAAATAATTTTAATTGAAGAATATCAAGGTTTTAAGGGCACTTTTTCACTTGGGATTATCCGAGGAATATTTCATGTGAGTAACTAATGCTTTGATTCCCTTTTTTGCATTTATGATGTTTTGATACGATAAGCGTGTTTTTATTTGAAGTATTCCATGAGACAAACATGATTTGATGTATTGAAAAGAAATATTGATTTATTGAATTTGAGTCACTAGTTGCTGTACCCGTTTTATATTGAATTGCTTTGAATTGTTTCCCACACTAAAACCTATTCAATGATTCCAAGATAGGGAAGATTAGTGTGATGTTTGTTTTGAATTGGAACTTCGATAAGGGTCAACTGGGGTTAATTGTAGATCTACTTAATTGTACATGGCCATGATTGAATTGATATGACTCTCGCGCGCGCCACATGTAGTTGTTTAACTAGTAATAGGGCCCTGTTGTGTATTGAAAAGCTTTGTGCATTCAATGATCTTCTTGGAAATAAATCTTTAAATTGAAGGGTGAATCAAAGGGTTTTGTTACTCACTGAGTACTTCGTATTTACCCCCACTTTACTACAATTTTTGTAGATGATTGAAGCTATAACATTTGAAAAGTAAGGCAAGTCAGGCGTTGGAACATGCTCGCGAACAGGAGCGGAGTTCGCATGTGGTGGAAACCTGTCTTTGAAACTAATACAAGAATGCATTTTTATAGTTAAACCAATTTATAAGTTTTATACTTTTTGTAATAATAAGTATGCCTATCTTTCTATAATTGTATTTCTATTAAATGGAAACTTACCTTTTAGTATAATAACTTCCCAAGAATTTGTCTTGACCAGATTAATTTTGTTTGCTTTGGTGATCAATGAAATATATCTATTAATATAATTTGCTGTGTCTTTTGCATCTTATTGATAAACCCAGTTTTAATGACTCTTAAAAATATAAAAACTTATTAGTTTAAGTAATTAACTTTATCAAGACAAAAGCTATTTGTTTGTTTTGTACGTCCCGTCCCCGCTATTTGTACTGAAACTTCCGTTATGGAATTTGTTAATCAATATAAGACACACGAAAATATTGAAAAATTAGCGGGGCGTGACACTTATTATTTGTATACCACTATTGATTTATACTAATGGATATTTGGTTATTTTGCTATGAGTTCAATAGATATTTGTACATAATTTCTTAACGTGTGCTCTTCCGATCTAAATATTACATATACTATAACATTTCTATTATGTGACATTTTTTAATGGTCTTAGATTTGATTTATCTAACCATGAACGTAGGACATGGATGCATTCAGTAATGCCCGTTTGAAATTTAACTGACAATTCTTTGATCTTAAGGTAGGTTGTACATAGTAAGGAGTCAAATTTTGTAATGGAGACTCATAACACTGGATTCCATTAAATAACAAATTTTAATATCAAATTTTCTTTGTTCAGTGCACATATCACCGATGAAATATTTTTTAATTGCTTCTCTTAATTGTATATGTGAAACATCTATATATGTTCATTATTGAAATGAAGTCTCATGAATACAGTTTCTAGTCTTAATTTTCTTTACATTAACATATGTAATGTGAGTTTCAATACACGAGCTAACATGTGCTCTTGAAAATGATTCCGATCTCAAAGTATAGAATCTATTACATACTATTAGGTAGTATAGGATGAACATAATGGCATATAGAGATGGTGTACTTTAATTTTTTTGTGACATCTACCCTAACAAATACAATTATGCTACGTCTTATGTATGGAATTTCTCTAGAACTCTAGTTTTAAGTGGCTATTTGATTCTCATTATGTTAATTGACTTATAAAAAAAAAATTATAATGAGGTGAAATGAGTGGTGTAGATTTAAGGAATTTTGAAATTTATAGTTATAAATGAGTAGTTGTCAAATCCATAATAAGTGGGATTACTGTGTTTTGATAAAGTGAATCAAATGAAGTTGCTAGATTTGACTATATCCCAGGCTTCTTGAACATATAAATTCTTAAGATGTAAGTAGGGAAATTATATATTTTCATTCAAGAATTTTGTGAGACCTACAATTGCAATCTACTTTTTCTATTTGTATCAACTACATGTATTATTTAAATTATAATAATTATGAACCATTCATGTAATAAAAGAACAGAGACCAACAATTTCTGCTTCAGAATGTAACCATGACACACTTATGATAAGGTTGGAACTACATTAGGGGAAGGCCCAGCTCGCGTTGTGCCCCATTTCTGTTTCAGGATTTTTACATGTAAGTTATTATATTTCTAATAAAATAGAAAAACACTCTCAATTATAACTATTTTGGTCTTTAGTTATTGGAAACAAATTGCAAAAATACTTAATACACTTTCAATTGTAATTTGTTACGCTAACCGTATTCTTCTAAATAAAATGACTCAACATTTGTAATTTGTCAATTAAAAATTAAAATAAATATTTTTCTAATTACAAGGGTCATTGGGTCTGTATGGACTAATTTTCACTTTCTAAAACTTGGTCTTAGCCTGGACACATACCAAACATGTCCAAGCCAGCCCAACTTTAACTTTTTACAGGCGAGTCAACTCAGTTGACATCCGGAACACTGCCACTGTCATTGGCCGAGAGCTTGAACAGATTCAAGACTTGACAAACTTTCGAAGAGGCACAATGCTATACCAATATTTGGGTAAACCACTTACTACAGCTTGAAGGGATTCGCCATGGCTTGTCTTAATTTTTCTAGAGGCCTTTAGTGTTTTCTTCCTTACTCACATATACCCTCTGTTAGGTCCTCATTTACCACTTTCGTTACTTGTGTTTTTATTATTTTAGAGGTTAAGTTTACGCCCCTTCCTTACTTGTTCTTTACTATTTATTATCAATAAAAGGGTAGGGGAATCCTAACCCCCCACTTGCCCATCCGAATGGAAGCTCAAAAACTACATGAGGACTATTTTAGTGCTTTGCTTAAGGGGCAGAAAAACTCTTTCAACTAGGTTGGTTTGGTTTATTGTGATTTCAAGATAATCAAACCAAAAAATGATTTTTTTTTAAATAACCATTTAATTATATTGTAATATGAAAATTGAACCAAAACTAAATTGTTCGGTTTTCGTTTGGTTTGATTATGTTTACATAATAATATATTTTCCAAAATTAAAAATAAGAATGTATGATTTAATCAAGGACTCTACTTTACGATTTGTGTTAACAGTTATTATAATTAAAATAGAAAGAACAATAAGGAATGGGAGAGAAAAAGAGTTTATTTGTAAACTTTATTCTTTTTAATTTTGGGAATTTAAATTGAGAATTAAGTTAAATGAATTTGAAATCAAATCTTTTAGTTTTGGTTATGGTTTAGTTATTGGTTTTAAAATTAAAATCATATCCAAACTATAACTAGTTATTGGTTTTACTAACCATAAATGCAGGAAGATTTAGAAACATCAAACAAAATCAGACCAAATAGGAAATTGATAGTGGTGTATTTATAAATAAAATAACAAGTTTTAATAGTGATATATGTAAAATGTGCTATAGAAAGACCTAGTGTGATATAGTTCAAGTAAATTCCCCCAAATCGTATTAAAAAAAAAAAGAAAGAAAGAAAGAAAGTGTGCTATAGAAATTAAAAAATATAGTGGTGATATAATTACTCTTCAATCTTCTTCTAACATCATTTATCAAAAGATGCTAGTCAATTCTCTAGTCACGTTCTAGTGCCATAGATATGACACCATATGACGTGCTTTGACATGGGAAATCAGAACTATATAGCATACTCCGATACACACCACACGACTACATAGGATCATATAATGCCATAGCTATGGCAACAGATCATTTAGGGTCAACTTTCAGCTTAGCTGGAAAAAAATAGAGAAATTTTAATTTTTGGAAAACTATAGTATGGATTTAAAGGGAAAATGAAATAAATTCATATCTCAAAGGAAGATAAGTGGTTATAGAACTCATAGCATTAACTGCATGGATTTGAATTGGGCCCTGTTGCACATTTGATCTTTCTAAAGCAGTGGAAATTCGGCCCTGGAGAAATTGATATAAACAACCTCAAATTAGGACCTTTAAGAATTTACACAAAACCAGGCTACAACATGCAACGATCGTGAATACTGATGCATACCAAATAGTGTGAATTTCACAAATCGTCCTCAACCTTTGATGTAAAAATCAATTTTTTCCCCAACTTTTTTTCTCTCTCCTGTGTCCCCAACCTTTAATAAATGCACGCAATTCGTCATTTTTGCCACTATTCCATCAAATTTTCAACAAAATGACGATTACACCCATTGAACTTTTTAATTTTTAAAACAAGGTTTAAAAATAATTAAAAAAAAAAAAAAAAAGAAAACACCCAACCTCCCAAGATTGGCCGCGGGAAATGGAAGCATTCCGGCGGCCGGCCATCTGCTATCTGTTTGTGTGGGATTCAGAAAAATTAGGAGATCTTATTTCAAAATGGTAAATAAATTGGAGAAAGATAAAACAATTTGGAGAAAATCAAATTTAAATTATGTAACGTGTTATTGGTAAAAAAGAATTTTTGAAAAATATAGGTGTAACTAGGTTGTAAACGACCCAGTCTTCATTTCCTAAGTGAATAACTATAGCCTAAATCACCCCCACCCCTCAAAAAAAAAAAAAAAAAAAAAAAAAAAAAAAAAAAAAAAAAAAAAAAAAAAAAAAAAAAAAAAAACCTAAACCATGAATCCCTACAGTTCGCTCAAGCATGAAAACCTTGTCGGGATGGTGCTTCAGCTGAGGGGGGAAAAAAGAACCCTAAACCATAAATCGTCTCCCCACACGATTTGACCTCGCTTAAGCATGAAATTAAAACCTTGTCGGGATGGTGCGTCAGCTAAAAAACCCTAAACCTAAGCCACTAGAACCCTAAACCACAAACTGTTGGACCCTAGCTAAAACATATGAGAATGTTACTTTCTAATTCTTTTAATCTTCGGATATGGCTAGCTTTAGCTGCCGTGATCTACAATGTTATATATGGCCGAGCAAGCAATTAATTCTGCTGCCTATCTTGCAAAAGTTCGCTGAAAGATGCTTGATCATTGATGCCTCTTTTGATACAGGTGTAGATGATCATAACTTTGAGATCACGTTAATATAATTAACTGTATTCGTCAAATCTGATATATATACGCAACACGGACAATGTACATTAGTTGAGCTGACAATATTGGGCACTGGACACCTCAATTAAGCATACATATCCTAGTGGATCTTTATATGATCAGCGATGTGTAGGAACAGAGGCCATTATTATTTTCTATGAAAAAGGTATAAATATAACATATTGGATAATTAATATATGAATATATAAAATGATGGTATGAGTGCGCACGGGCAGGACAATTATTGGCACGGTCACATAATAATCCTTTATAAGAAAACATATATTTCTGTTTAGACAAATAATACATTAATTCTCATGAACTATGATACTTTACGTACACAAATTTTTTTTTGTACGACCAATAATCTTGCTGGATAGACACATGCAAAAATTGTCTAACTGATAGCTGAATGATGTTATTTAGACCCAACAAATTGAAAATATATAGCAGTTCTAGAAAGTCGAGAGTTTGCAGTTGAGTTTGAGGGAATCATTAATTGGCTTTGAGAAAGCCATAATCTTTCTCCAAATTATGTCACGTAGAACAGATAGCAGAATAGATGGAAGAATCAAACCCAGAAAGATCCCACTAAAATTTCGGAGATTTGGCGTTCGATGTCCGATTTGAGTCCATAATACCCTTCCCGGAAGCGAAATGATGAGACAATCAAGGCTCATCAACCTTTAGTCCATCGGCCCCATCTGTTTTTCTATCTTTTTCTAATTTTTATTTATAATTTATTCTTTTATTGTTTTGATCCTATAGGGCTTGTCTAGGCTATCTAAATATATACTGCTTGGATTTTCATCATTTTTTCATTAATACAACTTGTGAGAATTCTCTATTTCAGATGGCAGATTACTGTTCTTATAATTTTCACAAGATTTTTGCTTGAATCCTTGTATTGTGTTGCGTCAAAATGCTTGGTTTTAGAACCAAAATAAAAGGCTCCAGTTTAACGGGCCAAGTTCTTATACTTTCACTTTTCTATCAACTTCATCATTATCCCAAAAATTGAAAATTTTCCATTTTGATTGCTTTAACATTAAGTTATCAAATGATAGGGACCTAATATCCCTATATTAATTGTATTGTATTTGGGCTGTTTTTCCCTCTAATTGTGGACATGTGAGAAGCAAGTTGTGATTTACTGGGAAAAAATGTTTTTTTTTTTTAAAAGGATACCACATGCTTAGTCCTTGAAAGGTTTGGAAAACCGGATTCTAGAAACCAAGGGTTAGAGACGACGCTGTAAAAACTAAAAAGTTCAATTTTGCCTGTCTTTCGTCAAAATTTTTCCTCTCTATCTCTCGAATGATCACAATTTTCACACAGATCGATATCATTGCATTGGAATTGCATTAAACATTTATATTCAGATATATATAATGGAGACGTTATAAAACTGTCACATGCATGGTTCCATCTCTATACTTGTTTACATTCGGATTATAATTGAAATTATTGACACGAAGAATAAATATATGGTAGACAGATATCTTCAAAAACATGCAACCAATGGTTCGTTTCGTCCATCACCAGCAGTGAAGTCAACTCATGTTCTCTGCCCATGCAAATATATATTATATATATTTTTCCAGACAAAATCTCCTCTTATCCTTGTATTTTTTTGGTTTACACTCACTAGAATCATTATTCTGGGCACAATTGTAAAATCTATAGATATACACACACATTAAGAGAGGATAGTTTCCTCTTTTTTTTTCCACCCATTTCACTTGTTAATTCCGACAACTGCATCGTGGCCCTTGATTTCATCTTCTAATTTTGGCCGTTCATTCTGATTATTTATTTATTTTATTTTATTCTGTTTTCCATTATATTATTAATTTTACCAATTAATTAATTCATTTCAATTTAGGTCATTTTATGGTAACATATTCCAAATCTGTGTCCCCTTTATTGAGGTCGACCTTTCCGATTTGAACTTTCTTTCGTCTTTGTCGAACTTCTCCTCAAAGCACATGTTGTACAAATATTTGGCCTCTAATTCCGTAATCTACCCTATCTTCTCCAACTATTGGATTGATGGTCGCGTGTAATGTCTTCGTCGAGCTTGCAATATCCCACCGGTAGAGTCCTTATCATTCAGATGTTGCCTATTTCCGATAAACACTGCGTCTGATATTCGATCTGCAAAAGATTCGGTATTATCCCAACTATTGTAAGTTTGTGTCGTTTCATTATTAAATTGATGCCCTAATTCGAATTCATCCTGTTTTGTAGTAATTCGACTACCCTAATTTTTAGGTAATACCGATAAACTCTCCGTTCGATATCCAATATTAGCAAGAATTTTTATTCAATCCTAATTCAGGTAAGTTCCCTTATCCAAATCATATAATTTACAATTTTCCTCATCCGATCAACAACTGATTTGATTCAATCCCAAACATATATATATATATATATATATATATATATTTACCCTTAATTTTCGTGTCAATCGGATCCCGTATAATCATCCATAATTTTAAATAGGTAATTTTATAATATCAATTTTTTAAACTATGAATTATCTCATTTAAATATTACATTATCCGATTGGTCTCCTAATTTAGGTGAAATTTTGTATAACTTGGTCTGCGCACTGATTTAATTCCGATAAGTATATAGATTTAAATAGATTTTCGTTTGATTCACTGTGTTTAACTTAGTAACTTACCTCATTGATTGAGTTATAGCAAATCCCCTAAACTGAGATGTCTAAGCCCATCTTTATTAGGGTTTCCTCCAGTTTTTCTTATTTAATATAGTGTGCTCTTCAATAATTTTTATCACAACCGAAACTCAGTGTTACTCTATATTATGTATTCTTGCAGCTTGGTATTACCGTCCTTTGTCTCTGTATTTGGTTATTATTAAATGGCTCCGGCAAAGGTTAACTTGCGTGAGGTTTCCACCAATCTCCCAAATAACGCAACTTTCCTTCTTCATGTATTTAGAAATTTGTCTGTACTTTTTAAGAACAAAGAGCTCCGCGAGAGGGTAGTTGAATTGATATTGATGTACGATGAAGTACAATGATTGTTAATGCTTACATTTGTTTTGCTTAGATCATTATATTACAGCTTTACATATGCACTATATTCTTAAAACATTCATGATAGATCAAAATAACTGCTTATTTTTATGAATTTTGTTGACAATTCCTTTATAATCCCTTGATAATTATAATTTTTTTGTGATGAGGATCAATGACTATTCCTTGATAGTTCCTTTCTCTGCTGATAATTCCTTTATAGATTCCTTGATAATTTGTTGAATCCTGTATTGAGCATCAGTAATTCCTTAATTTGTTGCATAGTTTTTTTTTTTTCATTTCTTATTCCTTTTTGGGCTCTAATATGTCACTGAGACCTTATTGGCTTATGACTTTTTAATTGGTATTGAGCTGATTTGCCTTCCATTAAGAGTATATACTATTTTAATGTAAAGGAGAATGTTGGCCAGTAGAGTCAACTTCACATTAGTGTAGGTTTTTTTTTTTGTAATGGGACGACAAAGTTCAATTGTCATTATAACGGCAAACATCCATTGTTCTTTTAAGGCTTTTCTGGATACATTAAACACTGCTTCCTATGGGTTGCATACACTATTGATGGCTTTTTCCGTGTATGTGGGATGCATAGACATTTACAATTCGATTGATTTGCTTATGTTTTTTTTTAATTGCTTGATTTTTATGCACATGGGGTGCGTAACAATTTTTCACACTACCTGCATTCTTATTACTTTATCTTGAATCACTAACTGAACTTTGATTCGTATTATAATTGAAAACAGTTTTAATCTAGATATCAGGATGTGTCTGTTTAGTAGGCTAAGTCTAGCTACCATGATACTAACCTAGAACTATCTAGCGTCAAAAAGCAGTGAACAGATAGAACACAAGATATATTGACGTGGAAACCCTTCAGAGAAAAACCACGGGCACCCATGCCACGGGAGAGAAAAACATCTACTAATTCAAGAAGCTAGTACACAGACTGATTACATCAATAAGCATAAGCAACATCAAAAAGTAAAATTCAAACTCCTTGTTTTCAATTTCTACACAGCACTTCTTCTAGTGCATGGACGGCTGCTCTTGTGAGTGCACTATACTTCACTTGATCTATTCAACCATGGATCACCAGTCTTTCTCCCCCTTTCTCGAATCACTAATAGTTGGTGCATTCAACTCTTACAATTGTCTACTCATCGCCTTCCTTCTCAGCAGTGCAGCTTGTCTTCTTATAGGTGACCACCCGATCAAGCTCCACTTGGTTATCCTTGATCTCGAGATCTGCCCTTATCTCTTCTTCCATCCTCTCCAACACTTGATAAGAGATAAACATTTGTCTCTTATCTCAAGAGATAAACTTTATCTCTTATCTCAAAAGATAAACTCTCTCTTATCACCTGTGGTAAGTGTCTTGGTTAAGAGAAATCCCTACAAGACACAAACTTTTAACCCAGTAAACCACTCACAGCTAATCAACTTGTTAATCACAAAACAATATTAAATGGTCATATGAAATTAGACACATGCCAATAAAATATACCAACATTCTGCCCTTTTGGCATTTTCTAATTTTGTTCAAAACTAATGACCAGAAAGCATAGGCAACAAAACCATCAAACACCATCAAGCATTAATGTATGTAAACATCAATGCATGTAAACATCACAGCAATTAAATCATAGCAATTAAACCATAAGTATATAACCATCATAATGTTCAAAAACATATAAAAATTTTCAATGTTTTGCTGATCTCCCCCTTTTTTGAGAAAAAAGCGAAAAATGCCAAAGTTAGGCATATTTCTTATCCTTGTCTGACTTCTTGACCTTCTTGGTCTTTTTGGGCGGTATTCCTTCTGAAGGACCAGATAGTGCTGGGCGCTTGGAAGTCATGCTAGCTGCGTCCTGGTGCTGAGTGGTGAGCCCAACTAGAGCTGGTGGAGCAATAGTAGTAGCGGTGGAAGTATGAAACTGCTTATAATAACTCAAAAAAAAGTTCTTAAGATCCTCATCCTTATACGAGAATGTTTTTGGGTTCAACAAAACAGCTTTTATAAAGAAATCATAAAGAGGATTAAATATATCAAGAAAGTGATTGTAAGAATAGTGCAAGTTAGTTAAATCCTCCATGATATGTGAGATGACCGGATGCATAGCCACAAGAGTCTGTTCAATTTGTGCCATAGATTTTTGTACCCTTTTTCTATTCTCCTGCTCTTGCTGAATAGTTGAGAAATGGACTGTAACACCTAATCTAGCTTTCTAGAATCCATCTCTGCATCCCCTTTTGAGGTAGACATTCTAGCAGTAGGGTCGAAGATCCCTTTACAGTTCTCTCTATTGATGACACCTAGTGATTCATGCCATTGGTCTCCTGTGAGAGATTCCACACCCTGATCTTTGTGGAAGTTGTATAACAGCCATGGGAATGACAGGTGATAGGTTGTGGAAAATCGAGGACCTCCTGGAGAACTGCTTGGGCTTGCTCCAATTCCGTAGGTAATGACATCAAAGATATGTTTTGCCCAATCAAAACAACCTTTTGTTTCTAGCATGTATGGCAACAAGGCCTTATCTCTGGTGATGTTGCCTTGTGTGTTAGAGGATCCAAGTTGGCATTCAGAATTTTCAGCAGGACAACTCCGTACCTTACTGTAAGCCGAGATGTCTTGAAGTTCTTTTCAGATCCTTCTGGCCATCCAGAACCAGTCAACTCAACTGTTAAAGTTTCATTTGAGATAGCAATTTCCTCCTCATCCAACATCAGATCCATCCCCAGCGAAGACCTGATACTTACAGTACTAAAAGTGATCGTTCTCTCCCTGAGGTAAATCTTCCGATCTCAAAGAGACTTGTGCCTTGCACGAAATCTTTTGGAACATTTGCATAAAACTCACAGACAATTGTTTCATTAACTCTACCTTCACACCCAAAGAATTTTTCTAGCTTGAAGTGTTTAACAATTGCAGATAGTTCCAACATGGCAAAGTAAAAAATGATTACCTTTTGCCGATAGAGGATGGGAACCTGAGTGTACTTCTGGTAGAGGATCAAGTGTTCCTTGAGATGCATCATCCTATTTGCCGACAGAGGGGTTAGCCGCTACTTCTGAATGCGAAATTTCCTGTTCCTGTTCAAGAGAAACCTCAGCTATTGGCTCCAGTCTGCTGGGCTACAGACCAATATAATCAGACCCCTGTTCTGTGTGGCCAAGCTTTTGAACCACCTCATGTGGGATAGATCTGAGCAGTGTTGCTGGAATTGCCTTCTACGCTGGATGCGGACTGCCTGGGCTGTTTCTGTCAGCGTGGTCTGGGTTATCCACTCCAGTTTTGGCTATAGTGTGCTTCATCCCTTTCCTTTTGTTGCGTGAGTCACCGGAGGACATTGTTGCTTTCTTGGGTGCTATGATGATGAGTCATATGCCTAGGGTTTTCTACAATGAGGGAGATGCAATAGAGATGATATATAATGTGAGAGTTTTAGAAGGGAGTAGTTGGGAGTAGGAAAAAAGTCTTTTGTTTTTCAAATTGAGTCAAAAGATAGAATACCAAGGACAAGTTAGAGTTCCAATATGACCACATGGCCCTCATACAATAGACATAAATAGCACATAAAGCAAGATGGATTAAAATACATGTTTAACTAGAAAGGATACTTCCTGATGGTTTCGCATTGCCCATGTGCCAGCTGCATCCAGCCAAGCAGCCTCATCCAATCAGTGCTAGGCACTTTTTTTTGTTAAGCACCTAGTGGGCGCCCATTATCATTTTCGGGGAGTTTCTATTTTCTCGAAGTAAGCCAGTTGTGCACAGAGGACCAATCATCATCTGAGATGTTTCTTATATAAATGGATCCATGCCTTGCCGTGTCTGACTTTTACTATATGGAGACGCTGTCTTCTAGGTTTGAAGGCAGCTTCGTACAATCAAACACAATTTTCAATTTTCCCTCTACATAATTTTTCAGTTGATAGAGATAGAGGGAGGGGAAACAACTGACTGACAGTCTTTTCCTCCAAGGTCCATGCCCTAGGTACATCACCATATGTGCCGGAGAAACATAGATACTGACTGTAGGTCAACACCATTGGACTCACCCTTAGGTAGGAGTTCCCTCCAGTAATGATGAAGAGCCACTCACTTTTCAGAAGAGTTGATCCAAAGCAAGTGACCAGACACAAACTGCTAGGCAAAAATTCACCAGACATGTCCTCTGTCATCCCTTCAGGAAGTGTCTTGGACTAGACAGAAAAAAACAAACTTTAAATGATTAGCAAACATACAACTAAAAACACACAACTAAAAACACTAAAAACATATGAATCACATGATCTCCCCGTTTTTTTTTTCAAAACGAAAAGAGCAAGAACTACACCGATGGGCCACTAATGCTAAGCTGCTTTTGCAGGTGGTCAAACCTAGCAAAGTCAAGGGCCTTAGTGAACAAGTCTGCTAATTGGAACTCTGTTTGAATGTATTCTAGTGTGAGTTTCTTTTTCAAAGAGTTCTCGAATGAAGTGATGTTTAATGTCAATATGTTTGATCCTAGAGTGTTGGAAAGGAATTTTTGAGATATTAATAGCACTAGTGTTGTCACAATATATGAAGATCTTATCTTGCAGAACTTGGTAATCTTCTAGCATGTGCTTCATCCACAGAAGTTGAGTGCAACAACTTCCTGCAGCAATGTACTCAACCTCCATAGTGGATAAGGATATACAGTTTTGCTTCTTACTCATCCATGCTACCAGATTATTGTCGATGTAGAAGCATCCTCCAGACGTTCTCTTTCTATCATCCATGTTGCCAGCCCAGTATGCATCACAATATCATAGTAAGTGGACATTTGTATCTTTTGTATACCAAACCCCATATTCAATATTTCAGGATTCTTTTGACGGCTTCCAGATGTAACTCCTTTGGCCGAGCTTGATATTGTACATAAATTCTTACACGGAACGCGATATCTGGTCTGCTTGCCGTGAGATACAGCAGGCTCCCAATCATGCTCCTATATAGTGTGAGATCAACCATTTTTCCCAACTCATCTTTTGAGATTTTTGTAGTTGTTGCTATAGGAGTTCTTGCTGGTTTGGCTTCGGTTAATCCAAATTTTGTTGTCAGATTCTTTGCATACATGGCTTGAGATACAAAGATACATGTTTCTGCTTGTGATACCTGCAAACGAAGAAAATATGTAAGTTCTCCAACAAGGCTCATTTCAAATTTAGTTTGCATGAGATGTGTGAACTCCCTAGTCTTTAGCTCAAATGTTGATTCAAACACTATGTCATCAACATAGATTTGGGCCACAAGTATTCCATCCTTAAGGTGTTGTACAAATAAAGTCATGTTTGTTCCACATCTAGAGTATCCTTTTTGGAGCAGATATGACATTAGCCGCTCATACCAAGCCTTTGAAGCCTGCTTGAGTCCATACAGTGCTTTCCTAAGTTTAAGTACATGTTGCGGATGACTTGAGTCAATGAACCCTTGGGGTTGTTCCACATATACTTCTTCATTTAGGTACCCGTTCAGGAAAACACTTTTTATATCCATCTGGAACACCTTGATCCTGATATAGCAGGCTACGGCTAGCAACAGCCTGATAGACTCCAATCTGGCCACAGGTGCAAATATTTCATCATAGTCTATTCCTTCAACCTGTGTGTACCCCTATGCCACTAGTCGTGCTTTGTTTCTTATGATGTTCCCTAAGGCATCTATTTTGTTCTTGAATATCCATTTTGTCCCAATGACATTTACGTCAAGTGGTTTTGGGATCAATTCCCAGACTTCTTCATTTCGTTCAAACTGGTTTAGCTCCTCCTGCATGGCTTGTATCCAGTGCTCATCATTTAGAGCCCCTTTTACATTCCCTAGCTCTATCTGTGATAGATGGCAGAGATTGTCCAGATCAGCAGTGAACCTCTTCCTGGTTGTAACACATTCCGTGAGGTCCGTTAGGAGGTTGTCCAGTGGGTGATCTCCCTAAATTTTTGCTAGTGGCATCCTCTTTTGTTTTGGGAAGCAGGATGCAGCTGGTGAGATAGCCGCCTATGAGTCGGCCTCCTGCCTCCCTGCTGGTTCCTGTTGGTTGGACTAATTCGTCTGTGGTATGGATGTAGTTGTTGGTAATGGCTCCAGAGTGTTCTGTTCCTGAAACGATAGAGTGCTACCATTAGTCTCATCAATTTTGACATTTGTAAATTTAATAACGTTATGACTCTTTACATGTAAATTCTGTAGGCTTTGCTATTCTCTGAATAGCCTATAAAGATTCCCTCATCACTTTTGAGTCAAACTTCTCTATTCTTTCTTGGTCATTTAGAACATAGCATTTGCTTCCAAAGGTATGGAAGTAGTCCACTCTAGGTTTTTTCTTCTTCCAAATTTCATAGCTAGTCTTTTCAGTTCCGGGCCTCAACATTACTCGGTTGGTGATATAGCAAGCGGTGTTTATAGCCTATGCCCATTGTGTCGCAGGAAGCTCTCTGTTATACAATAGAGCTCTGGCCATCTCCTGTGAGGTCCTATTCTTTCTTTCGACAACACGATTTTGTTGAGGTGTTTTTGGAGCAGAAAATTCATGAGCCATTCCATGTGACCTGCAAAAATTAGCAAAATCATTATTCTCGAATTCCCTTCCATGGTCTGTCTTTACTCTCCTGAGTTTAACCTTCTTCACTTTTTTCTGTGCTGAGCCTATGGTAGAGACCTACAAACTTGTAAATGTGTCAGATTTTTCTTTAATAAATATAACCCTGGTATATCTTGAAAAGTCATCAACACACA
>CAVNYN010246710.1:0-15414 GCA_963692815.1 Nyctanthes arbor-tristis
TTTTTTTTTTTTTGGGGGGGGTGGTGAAGAGTAAATTTTTTAATTTCCTGAGCAATTGCACATGGTTGAAATTCAATTTCACATCCATTTAAACACACTTTAAAACTTATTTTTGCAGGTATAATATGTCATAAAAATTTATTTGCCATACTATATTTCTATATATATATATATATTCTTTATACAAATTTCATGGTTACAATCAAAATGCAATCTATCTATCTAAATAATAATAAAAATTGTAAAAGAGGTTTTTTCTCATACAAATACAGAAATACTAAAATTTTTAAAAACCTCCCGAATGTTTTGTAATCAAACTTCTCAATCCGTGTAGTGTGTATAGATGCACACTATGTATATTTTATGCACACTATATATATTTCAAATACACATAACGTGCATCTATCTACACAACACATGATAGGAGGTGTTGGAAAGAGATTCTACAGAAATATATAAATGATTGTCTATCAGCATTTCAAAAAATTCAATCTTCATAAATTATCTAATTCTATTATATCATATTTGAAGCTCTTTATTTTTCTAATTTATAAAGAAAATTTATGATGAGTGAAAATGAGTAGTGGAGACTTAATTGAAGTTTGAAATGTATGGTGATTATTGAATAGTTGTCAAATCAACAGTCAAATCATGATAAGTGAATTTATAAAGTGAAAAAATAAAAAAGTTCAAACAACCCCTTAAGTTTATAGTTGGATAGTTGGATTTTACTTAAAAGCGAATTATCAAAAGGGAGAATTTTCAAAAACCTCTAGTGGTTATATAACAAAAATTTTTTTTTTAATCTCGTGTGACGTGTGTACATTCACACTATATAAAAAGAGAGATGCAAAATAAAATTTTTTGATAGGGCCAAATGGGCAAGCTGGTAGTTGGAGGGAAAAGCCAATTTGGAGTTGTACCGTACAATACAAGGAGAGCCTCGTTTTCATTTCCCTCGGGCATATCGCCCCTCTTCAGTTCCATCGTCCATTTCTTCCTACAAAACCTTATTTCTCGCACATTCTTCCCAGATTCATCAATCATTCGCACTAATTTCTTTGCTAATTTCCCATTTCCATTTTTTTAATTTATTAGCAATTTGCGGAATAATAATGGCTTCTTTTAGCATTCCTTGTCCTAAGATCTCGTCTATGTTGGGTGCTTTCTTGGAGTCGAATGCGGAGGAAAGGTTTTCCCTGCAACGCCGTCGTTTTGCTTCATTTCCTCGATCTGATGCCAGATCAAATCTGGGCCCTCTGTTTCTCCCTCAGGTTGTTTCTCCCTCAGGTTAATTAGCAATTTACTTCACTTGACTGTTTTTTTTTTTGTTAACCGTTGCATGAATTATCTGCCGATGTATATGCTTTTGCTAATAGTTTATGTGATCAATAAATTCAAATATTCACTACCGGAATATTAATGGTGAATTGGTTTCTCAAGGTAAGCAGGAAAATCACTGGAAATATGGGGCAGTAAAGCCTAAATATCACTATGTCAGGGATGTTGCTTAGTTATTAAATTGTTGTTATGACTTATGAGCTTCAAAGTAGACTCTTCCTCAGATAAACATGCGGTCTGGCTATGGAGAGGTTACCTCTCCCCGGCCGTTGCCTCTCCGTAAGAGGAGAGGTAACCTCTCCATAGAAAAATTCGATAAACATGCTAGATGACACTTAAGATTACGATAATACTATGACAACGTTTTGAATAATTTTATTTATTCATTATATTTTTTTTTATATCATTAGTTGAAACTTACCATTACCAATATCATTTCACATTAAGTCCCCGTTCAACATCCAATTGCTGAAATTATTTGTCAAAATGCAATATATTGTGCTGTATCCAAGCCAGGATGATTATTTAATTGGAGCACAACTTAAATATAATTTTTTTCACGAATAAAATTTGAGTAAATAAAAAATTATATATATTGAATTTAATTCACTTTGGGATTCCACATAGTGAAAACATTATCATTTTCATAAAATATATACATATTTACTACACATAACTTCATAAAATTACTTGTATAAAAAAATCATAAAATTATTTCAAACAACAAATTTCTGATTAACATTGCCAACTAGTTTTTGTAATTTGAAATTTCAATCTAAAGTAAAATTTCTAATTCATGTCACTTAACAATCTAAACCTTTTTAACTCAAACAAGTCATGCATTAGAAAATTAATATTTAAACTACAAAAAGGCAAAAAACTCAAATGATAAAAAAAAAAAAAATTCAATGGGGTCCAGTGACCCCATAGGACCCCATGTGGCTCCGCCACTAGCTGTATCTGTCTCTATTCAGTTTTTTCTGCCACTACCTCTAACGCGTAGCAAGGTTGAATTCCCATTTTAAGCTTATAAATTATGCCAGGAGTGATGAATATAAGATGAATATCTTTATTATCGAATACCTTAATGTAGGTAACCCCCTCCCCCCTCCAACCCCAAAAATAAAAAGGAGAAGAAGAAGGGGGAAAAGGAAGGAGAAGAAGAAGAAGAAGAAGAAGAAGAAGACAAAAGTGAGAAGAAGAAGAGAACAGCTTACAATTTTAGCATACCTTCTGTACTGTTCCATCAATGAAGTTAAAATGGTCTTTCCGGTGGCCTGACACTTAAAGACCTTTTAAGTTGCTTCTCTTGTTTCTGATGGATAACACAGATGTTTAATGGTCCATACATCTTAACAGGTGTCTGGCCAGAGAGAATCTGACGTTTTTAAGGTGCGTGCACAGCTAAATGAGGTAAGATGAATATTGCTATCAGGTTCTGGATTTTGATTTTTCCACAGCCTCATCTGTATGCTCTCACTTGTTTAACTTGATGTCACCTTTCACTTTAGCTATATTATGCTCTTTCTTTACAAGGTTACTGTTGAGAAAATATCAAATTCTGCACCAGCTGTTGACAAAAAATTGGCCAAAGAAGTGGAAAGCCAACACACAGTTCCAGATGCACAATCCATTTCAGCATTCATGACCCAAGTGGCACATCTTGTCAAGTGAGTAAAGTGCTCTGCATAAATTGCCTTATTCTTTTTTGTTTTATTTTCATAACTGAAAATGCAACTTTCTCTCATTTTTGTATATTTCCAGACTAGTAGATTCAAAAGATATTGTGGAGTTGCAGCTAAAGCAAATGGACTCTGAAGTCCTTATAAGGAAAAAGGAAGCACTGCCACAGCCAACTGCTGCCCCAGTTATTTATGCACAACCTGCCACTCAGCAGGCTATGGTTTCTCCACAACTGCCTCCTTCAAGTACCCCGACTCCTGCTTCTCCAGTCTCTTCAACTCCAGCTTCACTGCCAGCACCACCTGCTCCAGCTAAACCAAAGTCATCACACCCTCCACTGAAATCCCCTATGGCTGGAACTTTTTATCGTGCTCCTGCACCAGGGGCACCGGTATTCGTGAAGGTAATAGCCTAGGTTACTTGTGGTTATGCATGCATGGATTGAATTTCCTGTGCTTTTTCCATTCCTTTTAAACCTGGCCGGACAAATATTCAGTATAATGACTGTGTTGAAGGGTTTGCCAATACAGCAACTGATTTTCCTGGCTTAATAAAACATTTAAAATTTGGTAAAAAATTCAAAAGAGTAGTATAGTTTGTCTGATATAATATCTACTAGTGTTACTTAAGACGGATATCATCATGTTTGTTTAAAAAAGAACAGAGAGAACAACATTCACTGACATATAAGGAGGAGGGGACTAATAAGATAATGCATAGCATCTAAAACCACTAGTAAGCATGTATTAGATATCTTGATGAATGACTAGAGTCTCGAGATGATGGTCATGATCACAAATTTATATCAGTAGCTCCAAAGACGAAATTGTTACACATGGATATTTGGTCTAGAGAAGCCATTATATGGTCCTTGGTCATAGTTTCTAGACTTCTATTGTAACTGAATAAACATGTATAGCATAAAGGAAACCACCAGAAAAAATGTTTTAATAATAGGGTCCTGATAAGCTAATTTACTCTGCTTTGACGAGGTAGAGCCTGGTGTGCTGATCACCCAATTTCCAGTTGATGATTTAACCAAAATACATGGACAAATATTTTGAATTGCTTTACAAGCCTTAGAGACTCTTGCCTTCTTGCATTTTGACAGTGCAATTTTGATCAGGGACGGATGCAATCCCCTTTTTTTTTTCAAATTTATATATGATTTGTTTTCTAATATTTATCATAAACGTATATACCTTTACTTATCCATCCCTCATTCTGATTCTTTCAACTTCCATTCACTCATTTTCTTTTCAATGCACAAGATGCCTTTCTCCCTGTTGAAAGTGTTCCAAAAAGCGTATGGTTTGATAAGGCGTCAAAGTCACGCATGGTAAAGCATGACTAATGCAAGATTAAGGTGCCAGGTGTGGAAACTGGAAAACATACCTGCAGCTTAGACGTGCATTTTAGAACAATGCCTATAGTTTAACACTAGATGCTATCAGCAAACACTACGGTTAACTATGCATATGATAATGCCTTGAAAGTTGAAAGAGGAAACGAGAAAGAAAGATTATATATTAATTCCTTGGTCTCTGTATGCTGCAGCTCTAAATTGAGACACTCTCCAGATTGTTCTCGCCTCTCTCTCTCTCGCTTACATATTTAATACTTTACATATTCATCTTCAGTGCTATTGATTCTGATGTTGAATTGTCTTTTCCAGGTTGGAGATAAGATTCAGAAAGGGCAGGTAGTATGCATTATTGAAGCCATGAAACTGATGAATGAGATTGAGGTTAGTTGCTGTCCCCTTTTTGAGCTTTTACTGATTCACTCTTCCTGTTTAGTATTACATTTGTGGACAACTATTTATGACGAATATACGGAAAATATTGGATTGCAAAATAAGGAAGTCTGGAATTATGTAATTTGGTTAAATGAATGTTTTACAATGCAGTTCGCCTATCGCCTATCTGGTACACAATGGATGAACAAAATTTTAATTTTTCTTTCTTAGTATTTTGTACTCCCATTGTTTCTCATTAAACATGCTACCATAGTTATTTGTTAATTATTATTCTGTATTCCTGGAACGCGAGAAGTATTTTAGTAAAAGAACCATGTGGGAACGTTATCTGGGATTTTTTAAAAGAACAGATCAAATTCCAGAGGAAAACCTGTTTCTTCATTTATTTATTTATTTATTCATTTATTCATTTTTTTTCCCTTTCTTGGTACAAATTTTCTTCATACGAGAAAACTCACCAGCATTTCTATTATTTATGGCAAAGCATATTATTTCATTTTCAGAACTTCATGCATGCTGATGTACACAAATGTCAGATATATAGACAAGTTTTCTTTCTTTTTTCCCCTTTTTTGGGTGAAACGGATAGATTTCTACACAAATCAATAGTACATTATTATTGCTGCATCTTTTCTCCTCATTTTATTTTATATTTTTCAGGCTGATCAATCTGGAACTGTAATTGATATACTTGCGGATGATGGTAAACCCGTCAGCATTGACTCGGTACCTCTTCTCTTCACTTTCCTTTTCAGCATTACCCCTTCTAAATTAGCCTCTTGGACGTGAATTTTGATTTTGAAATGTAGTATGCCTTTGAAGCTTCAGTTCTGCTTACTATTGATAAGGTTTAAATAAATATAATGTATTACCTCTCAGGCAGTACAGACTTTCAAATGAGATAGTGAACACGGCACCTGCTTTTTGAGCACTACTACCCATTATTGAAAAAATTGTGTCCACATTAGGCCTTTGATTAAGACATTATTTCAGTTTGTTTTTGAGGGGGTTCACCAAATAATCTCTTTCTAACTGCTTAAGATTTTAGATGAGGTGTGTGGAATCGATAAATATGCCTTATGCACAATCCTTGACCTTGAATATGTATTACCTCTCTTTTGAGTGTATTTGGCATGACCATAGTTGTATCTTCTTGCAGCCTCTGTTTGTCATTGAGCCATGAAGGCAAGAGTTAATCCTTCCTACTACCGAGTTCCATGATTGAAGACATACTGAGTATTAATTTCTTTGTTTCTTGAGAACTTTAGAATGTAATGGTGTTAAAACAGTCTTAGATATTTCTTCTATAATAAGCTTTGTTGCTCATGGATTTCAAAACAGTAGAAAAAAAATTTATGCAAATAGTGGTGCCTATAAATATCTCTTAAAGCCATAGTAGGGTGTTTATCCACTCAAATGTGGTGATCAAACCATGCATATTGATCATATAAAATCATCTTCATTTCTTAAAGATGATCAAGAAATAATTCTAAATTTTGAAAAGAAGATCCCGACTCACATGCAGTTATGGCCATTTCCTTCAATTTTAAAGCATTGGCTTTAATACCATCGTCAGAAAGCAGCATCTCGATTTTACTCTTAATCTCATGCTTTGATCTGATCCCATCTTCATTAGGGTTGAGTCTAAAACCAATCTTCCACCTGTCACAAATGTAATTCTGGTTGTGGAATTGATCCATGAAGTAAGGCCAACACAAGAACGGGACTCCCATACTTAAACCCTCTATCGTTGAGTTCCATCCGCAATGACTTAAAAAGCACCCTATAGAAGAATGTGCCAATACTTTCTCTTGAGGTGCCCATTCAATGACCTTCCCGCGATCTGCCACTCTCTCCACGAAGCCATTTGGGTACTCGAAATTTGATCCATCGGCAAGGTTTGATCTAATGACCCATAGAAAGGGCTGACCCGAAAGTTCAAGACCTAAAGCCAATTCATGTAGTTGATCTTGAGAGAAAATGGCAATGCTGCCAAAAGAAACATAAATCACTGAGCCAATTGGTTGTTTATGTAACCAACTTAAACAACTTGAATCTTCCACCCAAGAGCCCCTAACACTGGCACAAGATTCTGAGTTATTATCACCAAGCAATGGCCCAATAGGCCTGAAGTTGGGAATCAAATTACAAGCTGATGACTCGAGTTCATAAAATGTATTGCTGAGTATCCACTTCACATTTCTTGGTACTTGTTCAGCGACTAAAAAATTTTTGAAGAGCCCTTCTTGGAACCATGGCAGTTCGTTTCTTCCCCAGGGAGGTATTTCATCCGACAGGCACAATTCATTTTTGGTGCTACATCCTGCACAATCGGTACACTGTTATTGTTACCAAACTCCAGTCTATAAACTATATAATCATGAAGAAACCATTTATATCCCTTCCGATAAAAATTTAAAAAAAAAAAAAAAAAGGGAACCATTTATATCCAGTTTTCCCTGTTGAAGAAGCTTTGGAATTTGAATTACGATAGCCAAGTTTGCGGCTGCTGCGGGTTGAAAGGCTACTGATTCAACTCCCATCTCTTGGATAATTTCGTGTACACATCCAAGTATTCCAATATCAACTATGGCACAGGAGATGTTTTCATCACTGTTTTCAGAGTTAATCTTCTCCATCAGACAAGTCAAATTTCTGGGGAGTGTTTCTGTAAGCTGGTTGAATATTTCAGTTACACTAATCCTACTGCGGTCGACCCCTGGGGGCACTCCATCTGGGATCGAGACAAGCTGTATAGGGTTCTGCTCCTTATCTTCCTCAGTCGTGCATGTATTACTTCTGTGTTAACGAAAGTAACCTTAATCCCACGATCCGCAATTGTTCGACACAATTTCATCAGCGGCCTAGCATGTCCTTCAGCTGGTATCGAAACAGCCAAAACATGAGGTCTTCTTTTGCCCTCAGCTTCCATTGTTAATGCTTCTAATTCCGACTCGGGCTCTCCGTCTTGTGTATTTATTTTAGCTAATGTCCATAGGGGTATAGACTCGTATGCCAAGTTTTGGTGGTATGGGAGAGACTTGACTTTTTTGTCTGAATAGAGAAGAAAATCTCCCTTACAGTGATTAATAGGATTTTCTTAGCGTGAGAACTTCGAGAAGATCATTAAGCTAAAGTCTCAAGTCGGATGTTCTTTAATCATGAAAAAAAAACGTAAAGCATAGATAAGTGGCAAGGCCAAGTATCAAGGTTAAAAGGAGATATATGTTAGAGGGTTTTTTTTTTTTTTTTTAAATAGTAATTGCACATTACTTTTTAGGCCCTATAAGAAATAATCAAGTGGTCAGCACTTAATTGACAAATAATTTGTCAATCATAGTAGTGCGATTCATTTCATCATCTCCTTACTAAAGAGATGTCCCAGCAGAAAGGAAAATTAAAGCCAGTGAAAGACACATGGAATTTTTTATAGTATTCACAAATCATTTCTATTTAAAAATAAAATTTAGTCAAACAAATCACACATATATATTTGACTAGACTCACTTGTATTACACAAATCTCAATTATAATTAATTCACACACAATCTAATTCTAATTTTAAACAAAAACACTTCGTGAACATTATGTAGATCAAGGAGCGGCTCAATAATGTAGTTGTTAATTTCCATTTCAAACTTTACGTATGGTTGTAATAATAATTAAAAAAAATTAGGCACGTCACCATTTGGCAACTATTTAAAGAAAATTCTATTATAATTTTGAAATCTGCACGTCACTTTTCCATGGGTGTATATTACTTTTTTATATTATCACGTGACTTGAAATGTAATTACAATTATAATAGGATTTAAGCATTTTAGTGAAGCATTTTGATATAAGTGTAAATAAGTGCAAAAGCTGTGGACCTATTGGTCCAAAACAAAAAATTGAAGACAAAAGTGCAAATAAATGCAAAAATTATGAACCTTTTCTGCATTTTACCCTTTTTTAAAATTTGACATTTCTAAATATTACCTTTTTTGGTGAAATTTACCCCTTTTGACTTTAATATTTATATATATATATATATTTATAATTCCAATTAGATTTTTGAAAGTAATACCAATTAGATTTTAATTAACGTAGTATATCGTTTTGCTATAGGTGGAATCTAATTGCAAGATAAAATTTGGAAGAATGGGATCAAATGGAGGAAGATGGACTGAGGGGTCCGAATGGACAGACAAAGACAACTGGGAAATGGTGGTAGACAAAGAAGCAGCAAAGCCAGAGAGAAAGAGAGCTACTTTTCTCTTTGTAAAAAGAACAAAAAAAAAAAAAAAAGAAGGAACAAAAATGATGGACACATTGACAGACTAATCATCGTAGTGTTTTGACTTGTTGCTAAAAAAAAAAAAAAAGGTTGGAACAAAATTCTTTACCGACCAAAAATTATACTCATATTTAATTAAAGGTCTTCTCTGCACAAAAAAAAAAAAGGACAACTAATTGTTCCCTATCCTATTTATGTGTCACTCTTTCTTGTTCTGTATATCACGCTCTTCCTTTTTCTTCTTAAATTCTCCTCCTTCCTCTCATTATTCTTTTTCTAATAATTAATCTTACTGTTGAATTTACCGTTCAAATGGTATATTAGTTTTCTAATTCCGATTAAACCATGTCATGAGATATAACCATTAGTGAATTATTTATTGTTCCATAAATCGACTGCCAATTAAATAATGGCACGTTTTTAGTGCGTTGGACCCTACTTACAAAAAATCAAGTTGGATCTAAATCTGTTTTGTCATTTTTCTATCACATGTTTCGTGGTCACGTTACGCTTACATTTGAATAAAAAATAGTTTAACACTAGTGTGCATCAAACAAGTACATGATTATAATTTTTTATATGACATGTCCTGATGTATATTATGTTGGGAATTAATGTAGATTCTCCGATTACGCCCGTAGGATCATTGTTCAAAGAATTTAATTGAGACAAGAAAAATAAAAGAACGAAGACAAATTTAACGGACTTTCAAAACTTTCCACTATATAATTAAAGTCGCTACATCCATACAGAATTTTCACTCGCCAAAACCCATCCCCCAAGTATTACAATAAAAATATAACAAGTTTTACCGTATATACCAATTTCTACCCTTTGCCTAACCCGCGAAGAATTAAAGAAATCCCAGGACGCTAGGCTACTATTTTTCTTCACAAGACTTTCTGACCCAACCCAAGTGACACTGAGAAAATCACCCCGAGTTTACCACACCTAATTTTCTACCCTTCTAACAAACCACAAAGAGTTACAAGAAAACTCTCAAGGTGCTAGACTCACCAATTTTTCCCTCAACTCGCTTGTACCACTTGTGTATAAAAGAAAAAGAAAACATCTCTATTTATAGGTTTCGTTTCCTTAGAAGACAATACAATCTTTCTATGATTTGTATTCCTTTTCCTCCTAAGATTCTTCTTCTTTCCCTTTCCTTTTCCTTTTCAACTTTGGATTATTTTTGACAACAAACCCAACAATTTCCACCTTGCCAAAATAAGACAAAATCTTCATATTCTCCAGTTTTTTATACAATACTTGAGAAATTACCATGTAAACTTTTAACACACTTTGACAGTCTCATACTTCACCACATGAATATATATAACCACTTAGAATTAACAACAATTCCAAGCATTTCATCGGTTCAATGTCGGAATAAACGTGCTGATATTTGTGGTGCAACTTTCTTGTTGGCTTTCCAGAGAGCTCATCAGCCATCGACATTACTACAACCACACACCCTGTATCACGCTAACAAATGCCCGTGTGTAAATACAACCGCTAGAAGTAATACACATTCTTTACCATGACACCTAGTGACACGCCTTGGGGATGTACTCACATACTTCATAGCACATCTCCACCACACTCACACCAAGAGAGTTGGATTGTTCAAATCCAAACAGTGGCCGAACCTGCTCCAGCTGGACAATGTTTTCTCACGTGATCAGCTAGTCTACAACACCAACAAGTTGCAACAACCACTAGTCCCCAGATGATCTCATTGAGAATTTTTGTGTTTGCACCAACTCGCAAAGAACTAAACAATTTTTCCAGGTGTAATAAATTTGAAGAATCCCTTACCGGATCCACCTCTCCAAATTGACGCCATAATTCCTTCACAGTAAATATGCTATGAATATTTACAAGAACATTTATGGCTAGATGGAGACACATCTTAGTTCCAGTCTTCCAAATATAAATCTTCCCAATCACTATCGCTCATACTGGTTCCAGTAACTTTGTTAGAACAAGGAGAAGATTTTCCTTTGAAAGCTTTAAATTGCCCAATGAAAATTAAGAAATTCTAGACTTGTTCAAACCACAAGTCAAACTTAATACTCACCACTTCGTACGCCATTTTTCCTATACTCCACCTCCAACAAAACCTGACGCTCTGATATCACTGTTGGGAATTAATGTAGATTCCCCGATTACGCTCCCAGGATCGTTGTTCAAGGAATTTAATTGAAACAAGAAAAATAAAAGAACGAAGACAAATTTAACGGACTGTCAAAATTTTCCACTATATGATTAAAGTCACTACAACCATACAAAATTTTCCTCGCCAAAACTCATCCCTTTAAGTATTACAAGAAAAATATAACAAGTTTTACCGCATCTACCAATTTCTACCATTTGCCTGACCCGCGAATAATTAAAGAAATCCCAAGACGCTAGACTACTATTTTTCTTCACAAGACTCTCTGACCCGACCCAAGTGACACCGAGAAAATCACCCCGAGTTTTACCACACCTAATTTTCTACCCTTCGAACAAACCACAAAGAGTTACAAGAAAACTCTCAAGGTGCTAGACTAACCATTTTTTCCCTCAACTCGCTTGTACCACTTGTGTATAAAAGAAGAATAAAACATCTCTATTTATAGGTTTCGTTTCCTTAGAAGACAATACAATCCTTCTATAATTTGAATTCTTTTTCCTGCTAGGATTCTTCTTCTTTCCCTTTCCTTTTCAACTTTGGATTATTTTTGACAACAAACTCAACACATTATATGGTCGTATAGTCTATATATATGGTGTTAGATTGGGACCATTCTTATGGTCTTTTATGATGTCATATGCTGCATAAAAATAAATCTTTCAGATCTAACAACTGACACACACACACCTATCAATAGAGGGTCAGTTACTCTTTTTTATTAGTTTATCTAAAAAGTGAGGTTAGCATATGATATTTTAAGATGTTATTTGACTAGTGTTTAAAATTTTTTCAATATTGAAAACATGTTAATGTTGTATTGTCATGATTATACCTGTCATATTACAATCTCCTTGATCTTTCACCATCGGTACGTCATCTGGAACTTATCTCTATGTGTATCTAAACGGAGCAATTCTATGAAGCTGTGTATTTCTAATATGAAAAGGCAACATAGGTCTACTGGCTATTATGGATTAGATATTTATATGTTAGTGATGAAATTGAAGGCTAACAAATAACTAATACAAGATAGTTAATTGAACATATCACTTTTTCATGTTAAATGAATCTCTCTAAAATTATTGTATCTATACACCAAAAAATATTTCCATCCATTTAAAATTATATTATTATATAATGAAAACGAAAATATATTGGATTAAATAATTTGTAATGAATATATGAATAGAATGGAATCATCTTTAAACGTGGGTATATGAAATGGATTAAATGTCTGTGTTGAGTTCCAACTATAGAGCTCTTAATTTTGCTTCCATCGACTCTGCGCTTTTGTAACTAATTTCATATATGTAAGGTAACATGCTCAATCCTCAACATTCCAAAAAACAATTTTCAAGTTTCTTTTTTCGTTTTTTTTTTCTTCTATATGTAATAAAATGTATCTCTAATTTGGATTTTTTTTCTTTTTGACCAGTCTAATTTGGATTTTTAAGATGAGATACTTTTAAAAAGAAAAAATTAAAGGGGAAAAAAAACAAACTTTTCAACTTTTTTCTGTAGTTTTAATTTCATCAATTTACATTTTTATAATCTTTTATCTTAATGATGAAGGAAACTTTTTTGAATTGTTCATAAAGTGGGATGATTTAGGATAAGCCACGACATATCGTTACTAATGGGGTAATGGTAGTTGGAAGTTGCCCCAGTTGTTTGCGATAAACCCATTGGAGCGGTTGGGCCAACAGGTTGTTCAACCACCATTCTTCAACGCAAGTCAAAATTGCTCGATTTAAATAATAATTAAATGGTTGATTGTCATCCATTCAAACTCTAGATTATTGTAATTTATAATTTGAAACTTTTATATTTTGGCATTTCTAATCTCAAAATTTAACATATTTAACATAATTTTTTTACCTGAAAAGACTACAATAATGGTAGATTGGCACTATATAATTCTAATATTTTAGGGACTTACAATAAAAAATGTATATATAGTAATCCAATTATTATGGAGACAATTTATCTTACCCTTAAATGGTGGCGCGCCACATGGGTATGATAGTTTGCATAATAAAATTTTGGGACTTAAGATGTAATTACGAGGTTGGTTCAAAACTTTCCAATGGTGGTTTTGGGGAAAAAATCCAATGAACACCACTTCACAATGAGGCGGGACCCATTGTATGTGGACTACCATTTTGTGTGTTTGTGCACGGTGCTTATTTGATCAAAATTCAAGGTTGGTAACTACATGTCAAAATACTTCCATCGGCCATAATACAAGTTGTATAATAGTAATTCGATAAGAGCGTGGTCACAACTTACAAGAATTTGGACTTCAATATACTTCATAAATTTAAATATATGTTCATATTACAAATTTAAATATATGTTCAAATGTAATATTTGACTTTACCAATAAATACATATTACCGATTATCAGACCTGCAATATTAATAATTAGACACTAGCTCGAGGGTCCCTATTTTATCAGAGAAGTGCGGAGCTTACTTGTGCAAGCCAATTGTGAGACTTGTTGTCGTATAACTTGTGAGAGGAATATGATAACCCACATACTGAAGGACTATACTAGTAATTATGAGGGTGATGTGTCGTGGACATTGAGCGTACCTTTGTTTATTGCTCCTTGTTTTTCAAGGAGTACATCTTAAGTGATATGAATGACGTGTCGCCAAGTGATATGAATGACATGTACCTTAAAAAAAATAATAATAATAATTAGACACTAGCCTCGTAAGCAATTTCAATGTTTAGAGCTCTTCAATTGAGGAGAAAAAAAAAATTCAAATTCAGATTTTCACCCACCAAGTGAAATAGCGTTGGGTAAAAAAAATTTAGTTTTGATTGAGAAATATGTAAAGGAGTAGTCAAATTAGACTCCTAATTTATGTATTTCCGCATTTTGAACAATTTTACTGCAAGGGTATAACCAGTGTACGGGAAAAAAAACCATTGTTCATATGCATGCAAATAATGTAAAGAGAAATTACCCTATTTTTAGGTTTTGCCTCTTCAACCAAATAATGTAAAGGCGGAATAGGGCGGAATTTGACACTTTTCTGGGAGAGAAAGACATAGTTCCGATATCCTGTTATATGTCTGGTGGGATAATATCGTTAGACACAGACGTGGCGTAAGATTATTGGACATTGTACATGTAGATTGTCCCACATATGATTTTTAGAAAAAGATATGTGACCCCTTTTTTTATAGATTCCATCTTTGTATTTGGTTTTTCCCCCTTTGATCTTTTCTCTTTTTCAAATACAGTAGGTTTTCTCCCTTGAATTTTTCACTTTGCGTTATTTCACTTTGGAAGAAAAGTAGAAAGGAGAGAAAGGGCAAAGGAGGGGGATAAATTTGCCCCCTTTTCTAGGACCCCCCTCCCCCACCAAAAAAAAAGTTATGGTCAAATTTGGCTCCTCCATCTTGAAATTGGTCTAACTAAAAGCAAAGCGATATGGCTGTACAGTGGTGATTCATGCCCTCACAAGTACAAGTCCATTCAAAGGTTGAACCCCCATCCTTAAAGGCCCCACCGCACCATCCATAGAGCCTTATGGAAGATGTAAATAGAGGGACGTGTCTCAGTGAAATAGGGTATAAGAATTACTGTTAAATTAGTACCCACAAAGAGTTAGAAATGGCAATAGAACAGGTTCAGGGCAGGTATGCCTTCCCTCTCCCCCGTCCCGTTGAGGAAACCCCCGCCCCGTACCTGATTGAATCAGGTACGGGATGGGGGAGGTTTGGGGCGGGTAAGAGAAAAATACCCTTTACCCGTCCGGTTAAGATCAAAATCCTAAAAAAAATTAAAAAAAATTGGAAACTACATAAAAAACCATCAATCTGTTCAAAAAAAGAAAAAAAAATCCAAATTATCATACATCAAACTAATTTTAAAAAATTATGGTGTTAACCATTTATGTGTTTTAATTATTTCAGTTCTCAACTTTAATTTTCTCTTTAAACAAGCAACTGAAATTCTGCCACCTATTTGAGAGTTATATATTCACCTATTATATTTTACTTTTTGCTAAGATTTAACATTTTTTTTTTGAAATCCATAGAGTTCAACTGCTCCTTACAGTTTGTATCTATTTTTTAATAATTAAAAAAATATATTATCGGGTCGGGGCAGCAAATACAAGTTCCCATCCCAATAAAGGTTCAGGGCGAAGAATTTCACCT
>CAVNYN010246717.1:0-49073 GCA_963692815.1 Nyctanthes arbor-tristis
ATCAGATCCACCAAAGTCTTTCAAGCCAAAACCAAAGGTAACATCCTTTTTCTCCTACGTTGAAAGTCGTAAAATTGTCCAGAGTGTCCAAAAAAGAGTCGATGAAGTTGTCATTTTGAGGGCAGGACTATATTTCAGTAAATATATAAAGGGTGTGTACAAAATAGCTTGTATGTTACAAAATAGCTTGTATGTTACAAATAGGATTTCTGTTCATTGGAATTTGAGAATATATATAAGAATTAAACAAAAATTGGTCAAAAATGTCCTCCTCATTACAACTTTCCTAAATATATTCACTTTTTAGGGCCAAATTTCCGTTTTTACCATTTTTAAACTATTTACTAATGCATGTTGTAGATATAGTTCAACTGTCTGTCCACACATTTTTTTTTAGTTTGGGCGTGTTAATTCTAGACAGTTCACTAATAGCCAACAAAGTAGTTTCTGTACTTCATTGAAGATAATCCTGTCAAAATTTTGAAAAAGCGGTTAATTATGTACAAGTTTTATTTTTGAAAAAAGTTCAATTTTGTAAATACCATGCTTTTCAAAATGGGAATTGGGGAAATATCCTCATATATAAAGCTTTTCATCAAAGGTTGAAACTAAAATTTCTCTTTGTGCTCCCTAACAGGCTAGCACCAACTTCGGTGACATACTAGCCTTCAGCGGGCCAGGACCGGAGAGGATCAACGGCAGGCTAGCCATGATCGGGTTCGTGACGGCCATTGGAGTCGAGCTAGCCAATGGACAAGATGTGTTTGCACAGCTACAAAATGGTGGAATCCAATGGTTCATAGCAACATCAGTCTTGCTATCTGCTGCTTCTTTGATTCCTCTCTTCAGAGGGGTGACGGCCGAGTCGGAATCGTCGCGTGTGTTTTCGCCCAATGCCGAGCTGTGGAACGGAAGATTTGCAATGTTGGGTCTGGTTGCCTTGGCATTTACTGAGTATTTGAAAGGTGGTGCTCTTGTGTGATCAATTGGTTGAAGCAATGGAATTATGCATGTAACCAATTTTTATAAATTATTATGTTGGAATAGAGTATAAAATTATTTTTTTTAAAGTAATTGCATTATAACAGTAGAATGGGTACATAATTATGTCGTGAAATACAATTGCTAATAAATTACTAATACAAATACTCAGATACGGGTGAAAATGATCACGACTGACGGTATTATATTTGTCAAATGTCCTATCACTTATGTGGCATGTTCACATTGGACAATATGGGTATGTTACGCTCCTAGTGTTGGAAAAAGACTACTACTACTCATATAGGGGAATACAATTTATAATTTTTTTTTGAAGAGTGAAATATTCATTTATTGATGGAATTCATGTCAAGTACATCCAAAAGAAAATGAGGAGGGTGCGTTATATTAGACGATCTCCATGGAGCGAGATATAGAATCAACTCCGCTAGCGAGGCAACAGGCAGGTTGATTTGATGCTCTCCAAACACAAGAGAACTCAACATTGTTAATCTCTTGACTAAGATAAATACAATCTTCAATAATTAATCCGTAAGGAACAAATTACAATTACAGATCGTAGAAACCCAAATAAGTGGAATCAAACATGGCCCCAAAGTCTCAGCCTTAGTTTCCTATAATCAAACACGTTAAGTCTCGTTGGCAAAGTATAAAATTATTTTCAATAAGAAAAAAAGTATAAAACTATTTCCTCTGGCAGCTGAAGTTTATGAATTTGTTCTATAAATTTTCTTGTAATAATCCTTTTGTGTAAATTGAAAAATGCCCAATGTACTAATTACGATTGTAGTTCTTCATAACGATGATGCCTCCGTAACATTTTGCAAAATTTCCAATACATTTTTCCTTTACATTTCCCCCTCCTTTCAAAAAAATTTAAAAAATAAAAAAATAAAAATGACATCTCCTCTCTAACGTACCTTAAGGTGTGAACTGTGAAGGGCACGTCCATTACATGCATGAATTATAAGCCCTCAATGAAAATTTAACTGCCATGCTAGAAAACTAATTTTTTATCTTAAAATAAAATATGGTCAAATTATTTATTTTTTTCGCATATCTCGTAACACAAAATGACATCTATTGAGTTTTCAACATTTCCCAACTTTACAGGTTGAAAGCGTTTTCTTTGGGGGCATGGAAGTCACTAAACTACGGTGCTATGTGCCGGTGCCAAGAGCTCCAAGTTATATGTATGTTCAATTTATATGTTAAACATATCAAACGTTGCCTTCGGGAGATGATTTTGGATATGATGAATTATAGACAGTTTCCTAACTTTATATAAAATTTGGTGAGATTTCGAGGCCGTTTGCCATGTCTAAATTGATTTTCCGAAGTGTACTATTCTGTGTAAAACTGGAGTTTAAATTCTGAAAATAGGTGTCTATCACGTAAATACTGGTAGGATCATGTATGTTTACCGCTTGGATGGAATCAAATAAAATATATTCTGAAGCCAGAAAATTAACATATGCAGGGTTTCCTCTTAAATTTGTGTAGCAAGATGATATATAAATGTATATGTGAACACCATGAAAGCACTATTGGTCATAATTTTTTATATATCTGCTGGTCGGGGTGAAATGTATTATTTAAGGACATTATTAAATGTGAAGTGAGGTTCGATTTCCTACGAGGGAATTAGATATGTCAACAGTCTCCTATATCATGACTCATTCAGGGATGCTTGACATTCACTTGGTTTGTTAGATGATGACAAAGAGTACATAGATTGTATTGTGAAACTAATTAAGTCATTGGAGTCCTGCTCTTTCTATTCAAAGTTTTTTTGCAACATTGTTGACATCATATATACTCTATGTCTTGGCCTTAATATGTTTACCTTAATATGTTTGAGAGTCGTGTTGGCGTTATATGTTGGGTAACATACCATACATGTGCAAACGTGTTTTAGGGCACGCATGTGTCGTCTCCTATTAATTTACGTTTTTTTGTTACATCGTATTTAGGTCGAACCATTACTTTTTAGATATTTGAAATTTATTTGGTTACTTAAAAAAAAAATTAAAAGTATAATAATGGTTTTTTGTCCACATATGTATTTTTACGTGATGTCGATATTTGTTTGTCATTGGGTTTGTTAAATTAGATTTGCATTTGAGTGATGAAATTATAAATTTGTCATTGTTGGAGCTTGAAAAGATTTTGCAAAGTAGAGATACGGCCAGCGCAATTTTCCAATATTGTATCCTAACGTTTTTTATGCCTCCCTCTCTAGAAATAGGCTTATATATGACTAGCTCAACTATGACAAGTATTATTTGGTTGAAGAACGTAAAGAGTTGATGCATGTTGACAGAGGAACAAAAGGTGTTTATGATATAATTATACAATTTGTTGATTCTGGAGAAGGATGTGTCTACTTTTTATATGGGTATGGAGGAAGAGGAAAAACATTTGTTTGGAAAATATTGTCCGCTCCCCCCTCCCCCCAACACCAAAAATATAGTAGAGTATTTTATTCGATAAAGTGGAGTAGAATTATTTACCCCGATAAAGTCAGAATGACTCAGCGTATCTCAGTCAGACCTTCTTTAAACTTTCAAATGGTCCACATTATTGGCATATAAATCTATAGTATAAAGCAATTACGTGAGCGATAAAGACTCAATAAACATTAACATGGTGTAAAGACTCAATAAAGATTAACATGGTGTAATCCTTATATATTTATACCGCATTTTGATTTATTGTCTAGGTATATACATTTCATTTAGGGTAGCATACCCCTATGGATGTTGGAAGTTTGGCGACCGGCTAACCAGGTATATACACTGGCCCACTGTTTGGGCATATATACTGGACGAATTGTTGGGCCTAACAATTGATATGATTTGGCCAGTTTTATTAATATTGGTAAGTCCTTGACTACGGTCAAGGCATGATAGTCCTTGGAGATAAGACGTGCGTGCAAATGATTGACCTTATTGATTATGAGCCAATGCGGTATACTATAATGTGGGTGAGCCTTGTTTGTTTAGTGGTGTGTATAACTATTGTTGCATTTAAGGATCATGTATACGCATAGGTATGTCGTTCAGTATTAAGCATTGGCTCACGTAGTTTTACATTGTAGGTATGAAAATACAAGTAAAGTGGGTAGGTGGCAACTCCAAGACGACAAGATGGTTGTGTACTGAAACCCGGACCGTGGCGTTATGAGTCTACTATAAGGGGTACTGTAAAGACTTTATACTTTCTCAAAGATAGAATATTTTATAAAATTAGTCTCCGATCTTCTCTTTCACGTAAACTCTATTTATTCTGTAATAAATATAACAATTTTTTGTTGACGAGATAAATATAACAATTTCATTATGCCATTGCCTAAATGTAATTAAGAATATTTTGGAGAAAAACTTTATTTGACTTTTTAACTACTAAATTATAAAAAGAAAAATACTCCTTGTGAAATATCTTTAAAAAAAAATAACTTGTCTTTATTGAAGAATGTGAAATATTAAAAATATTTGAGAGCTTACACCGCTGACGTGCCATCTAAAGGCGAAATTGTTTTAAATGTCGCTTCAAGTGGTACACGTTTCTTTTGTCGCTTGGTAGAAGAACAACTCACTCAAGATTTCTTATTCCTTTTAACCCGAATGGAGACTCTAACATTCAATATCAGTTAAGGTAGTCCACTTGCGGAGCTTATAGTAAAAACAAAGCTCATAATCCGGGATGAGGCCCTAATGATGCACGGGTATTTTTTGAGGCCCTTGGTAAAACTTTGTGTAATATTATGAGAGTTAACGATCCAAGAAGGATGGAGCAACCTTTTAGAGGAAAAACAGTTGTGTTTGGTGGGGATTTTTGATAAATTTTGCTAGTTACTCCAAAAGGTAGCACAGATGATATTGTCTATGCTACAATTAATTCGTCGTTGTTTTGGAGACATTGTAAGGTTTTACGTTGTATAAAAATATGAGGCTCCAAAATTTAGAGAGTGATCCAAGTAGACTTGAGTTGAAACCCGGCTAAGACTGGATTTTGACTGTAGGAAACAATGCAATTGGTAGTGATAACGAAGGTTAAGCAACTATAGAGATGCCAGATGACCTTTTGGTGGATGCTTTGGATGATCAAATTTAATCAATTGTTGAAACTACGTATCCATCATTTCCCAGAAACTTTGATGATGTTTCTTATTTACAGGGTAGAGCTATAGTTGCTCCGACACTTGATATTGTACATACTATAAATGATCATATAGTTTGGATATATCAAGAACATGGAAGAACTTATTTCAGTTCTCATAGTTTGTGTAGAGTAAGAAAAGGTTTCTGGTTTATTTCAAAAGGTGTCTCTAATCATGAGTTTGAAACTAAAGGTTGGAATCCATGTGATGCTGTTATGAAATATTGACCCTAGTGCATGCTAATATAATGGAACGAGGCTACTTATGACAAGACTCGGAGACCATGTCTTAGAAGCAAAAATTTTGACTGGAAGTAATGCTAGTGGTTTGAGAATTGTCCCAAGAAGAATGTCATTAACTCAAACTTGAGGTGGGACTACCATTCAAGTTTTTGAAAGAAAACAATTTTCTTTAGTTGTTTCTTTATGCTATGACAATTAATAAGAGCCAAGGGCAATCATTTTCACATGTTGGATTGTTTTATGTCACAGTCTCCAAAGTTACAAACCGCTCCGTTTATAAAATATTGATATATGATTAGGATGAGAAGCCAACAAATAAAACACCAATCGTTCTTTATAATAGGAAGTTTTTCGAAATCTGTAATGTCAAAACAAATATTAATAGTTTTCTTAAGTAGTTGTTGTCTGCTACACAGGGATAATTATTTTTTATTTTGCATAATTTATTTCATTATATAGTTTCATAGTAATATGTTCACACATTGCATGGGTGAAAACTAGTTTCATTTTCAAAACACTTCCTTAAAAAATGGCTTCTCAAATTGAAATATAATTGACTAAAGAGACTTATCTTAGTGTTACTGGTACATTCAATCCGTTTTCTAGTAAGCATCTCACCCTATGATTTCCACTTTGTACTAAAAAATTGAAATAGAATTAAAAGTTCAGTGAAGAATTTGAAAAGAAAAAATTGAAGGACTAAAGTGATATTTCTCAAAATTGGGTGACTCCAAAGTTCTTTTACCCAAAATTACACGGCACTGGCAAATGAACACCGATGCTTCTTGGCGGTCGAAAAACTCGCCCTGGACAGCGATACACCAAGTCTTGGCTCCACGAAATCTGTAAATGTTCGCAGTTGACAATACCTTTTTCTGTTTGAATTAATTTGTCCTCCTTTATCTCCATGATTTCAATTTCCAGTTGATATTAGTTTCCTCTGTATGAAAATTATACCCAAAAAAAGAGGTTAAAAATGGGGTCTTTTATCATTCTTCGAAGGCTGACGCACTACTGTGCTCCTCGCAGTGTGCTACATGGTAAAGCTCTTCCTCCATTTGGCCCTTTTTCCTCCTCTTTGTAAACCACTTGGCTGGATAATTCTGTTTAATAAGGATAGGGATCGGAGGAAAAAAGTGGGGGAATTAGATAGTTATGAAAGGTGGAATTTTTCTTTTATTTTTCATTTTTTTTTAACTTCTTGCTGTTGATGCTTCTATTTGATAGTCTGTTGAAAATGGATGGAAATGGAGGAACTTGAGAATAGGAAGTTAGTTTCTATCACTATTCTTTACTTTTAAGAGATGAATATGGTGTAGAGAATAGTTATTAAGAAGAGAGTTAGTGACTTTGAAGGTTTTCTCCCTTTCTTTTATTTACACAGTATGTTGATTGCAGTCCGGTTCACCCCGCCCACTTCCGACGTGGAGCACACATGGCCACCATGTGTATCGGCTATGTGTGTGCCACGTCAGTGGGCGGTGTAACCCGCCCACAGTGGGTGGATGAACAAAATTCATGTTAATTGAGTATGATTTAAATGAAATCATTATCCGAACCTTCTTTTCCCTCCTGGATACAAATAGTTATCAAATTATTTAATTACAGTTTAAGGTTTATTTTCTATGTTCATCCTGATGCAGATCTATAACTAAATGTACTGTAGAACACATTAAAAGTATCCAATTCTTTATAAACTTCTAGGAGATTATGGTTAAGAAAATAGGCATCTTGTATCTCCTATTTTTCATTTCTTTTGGAAAGATGTGGATAATATGCTTATATTATGATTCTCTTCTGGAATTTATGTATATGTGAACTAAATTGACAATTAAGTAGCTTTCTATATGTTGTCAGTAGTATCTCTAGTGGCTGGCCATTATCGCATACTATGATGTAGGAACGAAAATAAAAGCAGGGAATTAAATGTTATATTGGTTAAATTATTTAGAAATCATAATTTTGATTTGAATAACGCACCTGGCTCTTCATTTTATACTTGATGATAAATATAACTGAAGTATTAAACATGAACAAGAACGAATGGTCAATTGCAGTGTGGTGAAGAATGAAATTTAATCTCTAGTAGCCTCTTATGCATCTGCCGTCAGATGCATGATTGATCTTAATGCATGATGGAAATGCTACATTGTTATCCAAATTTACTAGGAATTCAATCGGGCACTTTCTCTGTAGTGTTAGCAAGTCAAGTAGAGACGTGTCTTGGCTAGTCCCAACACCTTTATAAATGATTCAGACGAGTAAGAGCTCTTCCATTGTAAGTTGCAACTTAGTCATGTGATTTTCATCAAATAGAATTTTTTTAAGGTTGAAGGACAGTAATATAATTCGGCTGTTAGTTGTAAAGTTTTGTAGGTATCTGTTAAATATAGTTTAAATAAACACCTCGTTCTCTACAACTTATTTTTTTCACTACCAAAAAGCTTAACAATTCAAACTCACTCCAACCTCATATTCTCATTTTTTCACAATTCCATCTCTCTCCACTTTTCTACCACACGTTTCAAGCAGTAATCTCTTTTAACCTAAAAAGCTAAATTCTAGCTACAAAGAACGAAGCCCAAAATCTTTTCTTGCCCATTGCTACTACTGGTTACATGAACATATATGGAAGGAAGGTGATTCTATGAACGTGATGGTTCACATGATAAGGTCTGAACTGGAAACCACATTAATTTGGTGGCTTTGTTGGTCAGTTCATTTGGATTTCCATTGCGTGTCACGAGAGTCAAAGTCCAGAACCCGATCTGGCCATGGGTAAATTCTTTAGGCAGCTCAGCAATTCCACTGGAGCACTGAAAGTTGACTTTACTGATCTTACGTAAGATTCAGAATATCAAAATTATAGTTTCTTTTTATTCTTAATAAACAGATCTTAAAGTACCTACTTTGCTAAAACTTTTAGGCGCCCTCATACATGGTATTCAAAGGCTCGAAGAAAAAGGAGAGACGTTATCTTACATGTTGGTCCAACGAATAGTGGTAAAACATATCATGCGTTGAAGCAACTGGAGTCTAGTTCTTCTGGTATATTGCACAGTATATTCTTATAAAATATATTGTTTCTCCCAATGGAAAAGGAGGAAATTCTGTTCGTGACATTCAGATGTGTATCCCGTAACTTTTTATGTGCTGAGAAATCAACGAAATACTTGGTGTAGGTATTTATTGTGGCCCATTGAGACTGTTGGCATGGGAGGTCGCGAAACGTTTGAATAAGGCTAAAGTGCCCTGTGATCTTATTACTGGACAAGAAAGGGAGGAAGTTGATGGTGCAAAACATAAGGCTGTTACAGTAGAGATGGCTGATGTGAATTCTGATTTTGATTGTGCTGTTGTTGATGAAATTCAGGTCTGTACAGCATGTCTGGTGTTATCTCTTATTTAAATTAAATTAACATTTTTCAAAATGGAAAAATGAGGAGTGGAGAAAATTAAATTTTCCAGTTTGTGCAACATTTAACAGTATTTCCATTCTCTAAGTTTTATCCTCTATTTAATATCTATTATCGGTGTCCTTCCTTCTGCCTGCCCTTGTCAACTCAGACAAAGTTTCTAGCTGCAACAATATGCTCCTTATAATTTCTGGTCCATGAAGATGCAGCAGTTATAATTTTGTCGTAATTGACTATTGTAGCAAATTTATATACGAATTACTTTTTGTAAGCATAATTCTTTTTCTTTTTCATCAATGGTATTCTAGTTGAATTATAGAACTTGATAATTCAAATCAAATCACTTATTTTCAGGATTTCACTTTTTGATGCATTCGGAACTAGCAAGTTAGCATGGAGTGTTAAAGCAATTATGTAGCTGTATAATATAAGACAAAGTCACTTTATATTGATTTGCAGGCAATATTTTCGTTTCTCTCCGTTCCCCTTCCTAATTTGGTTAATAACAATAATGCATGCTTAGTGTTCACATACTGATCTGCACTGTGTTGCATAACATGCTAGTTTATACTAAGCATAAAAGGAAAATTTAAGACCCATTCTTGCTTGGTGGACAGGCATATTTATATGCTTCAGGTGTAGCTCGACTATATCGAACAAGACTGATAACAATGTAGGTCCCTTGTCTAAAATCAGTTACATTTTACCTTTGAACCATTGATCTCTTATCAGAAGTTGAAGAAAACAACATGGAAGGAGACCAGTTTTGGAACCAAATCGGATTCACTTAAACCATGAATCTCTTTGCACAGATGTGGAGACATTTTGATACTGCTAATGTTTTGATAATTTTGGAATTTTAGTGACTGCTTCATTATAAAGTGAATTGGTGGTGATTTTTTATTGCTATTATTGTTCTCTCTTTCCACAGATGTTAGGGTGTAGGACAAGGGGGTTTTCTTTTACACGAGCACTCTTAGGAATATCTGCTGATGAACTGCATCTATGCGGAGATGCGGCAGCTGTTCCTCTAATTCAGGAAATATTGAAAGTGACTGACGACATTGTAAAGGTAATATAAATTCTAGCTTTTAGTTAGAGGACTAGTTATACTTAAGATTTTGGCGCCCTTGACAATGTTCCATTTGTATTTTGAGAGAAATAGAACGAGTGGTAAAATTTTGGTAGCAAATATGGATCCCATGAAATATGTGAATACAAGTGAGTACTTTAATGAAATGGTGTCATGTGCTAAATATTCTAACTATAATTGGTATATTTAATAGATTAATTATAATTGGCAGCAAACAAAGCCTTAACTTATTGTGGAGGTCAAAATTTTCTTATTTAATAACATAAATACTTAGTGAATAAATCACTGTTTTTAATTTAAATGATCAGTATTGAATAAGGGTATAGTTGAACAAAAATTATAAAATACAAGGGTAAAATAAGAAATGAAAAGATTTCCCTCAATCCAACCGATTTATATATACTGGTAGTGACCGCAGGATAGGAGAACTGAGAAGTTTGACACAAGGCATTATTGTCATATCTAAATGAGTGTCTTACTCAAATGCTTAACATCTTGTTGATTTTGCATTCTAAGTACCCTGCTTTTCTGTTAATTTCCATGCTTTTCTGTTTGCTTCAGGTTCAATACTATGAGAGGCTTTCACCCCTTGTTCCATTGAAGGTCCCACTTGGATCATTTGCAAACATAAAAACTGGCGACTGCATCGTCACCTTTTCACGCCGTGAGATTTACCAGATAAAGGTCAGAAAGGTCGACCTCTGAGATAAGATTACATATGTGGTGCAAGGCTTTATCCCTCTCCAAACCCCACACACTAAAAGAGGAAAATGATATTGCAGACAATGAAATGTTAAAAGAAAGCAGTGAATCTTAATGACACACCTCATAATAAGATGTATCAGACAATGAAATGTTAAAGGAAAGCAGTGAATCTTAATGACACACCTCATAATAAGATGTACATCTATGGGCAACTTAAATGATCTTCATTTGGTAAATTTTATGCATATTGGATGCTTCTGAATGAGATTTTATGATCAGATTCATCTACATTTATTTAATTTTAAATTATGTATTCTTCTCACTAATGCATCTTTACATCCTGACTGAACCTTGTTTCTTTTTATTGCTGCAGAAACAAATTGAAAATGGAGGAAAGCACCTCTCTTCTGTTGTTTATGGGTCGCTGCCTCCAGAGACTCGAACAAGACAGGTGTTCATTACTCTTTACTTTTATTTGTCTGTGTTCAGAAGTGCAATATTTTACGCCTATGAGAAAGTTATATCAAATGACAATTCCACCCTCTGCCCCTAGCCCTCAAAACGCATTTGAGTCTCTGGTTGCAAGAATCCTTTTCCCATTACTCCTTTTGTTCTGACCTTCCCCTATTTATTTCCTGGTCTCTCAATGTGTGCTTGAATTCAATGACACTAGGGTTTGTCTATGTATTATCTACTCTTTTGCATTCTTAATTTTGTTGAACACTGATTAATGTTGTTTTTCGAAATTGTAAGCATCTACATCTAACAGCTATGAGCTAAGTTAACACGTCCTTTAATATTGCAGGCAACAATGTTCAACGATGAGAAAAGTGAGTTCGATGTTCTTGTAGCTAGTGATGCCATTGGGATGGGTCTCAACCTTAACATATCTAGAATCATATTTTCAACACTGAAGAAGTTTGATGGTGTAGAAACGCGGGACCTTTCTGTTTCAGAGATCAAACAAATTGCAGGTAAGATCAACATGTTTCTCAGGATTCCTGTTACGTAGAAGCTCCATTCATAAGACACTGCTCCATGATCTTGGTTCTTGTTCGACTGGCTCAACTGTGCATGGTCCAATTTTCCTTTTTCATCCTTCCCAAAATATAGTCCACTTTCCTATTGAAAAAGCAATTGGAATATTAATTTTCTTTTATGCCCCTATTTAATGTGCATTGTAATCAATAAAATAGTATTGTTTAAAGTGGAATATTTAATAAATGAGAGGATATATTGGAGAAATGATATTAAATTTTACATTTCCAACACTATAAATTGCACTTTTCTTAATGTTTGTGAAAACTTGAATGGGACTATCTTTGTGGGACGGAGGTAGTATATCATATCCAAACATGCAACTACAATCCTAAATTTTCATACCAGTCAAAGTCTAGAAACCTGATAGGCAATGGGGTCTTTACTGACCGAATGCCGTTGAATTATTTTTACTGACCTGTAGCAAAAACTGATTAGTAATGGGAATTTTTGCTGACTCAATGGCAAATGTAGGATTTTTACTGACCTAAACCTCAGCAAGTGCGATTCTTTGTTTGGTTGTAAAAGGCTGCTTGAGTGAGGGGAAGGTGGAATGGAGTGTGTACAGGTTCAAAACATGGCATAGCGCAACATAGTGTAGGGCCTTAGAATGAGATTTTGCGATTTGGAGTAAAATTTTTTGAATTATTAAGTTTGTTGGGCCAGAATGGGCCGGGTTTAATAGTGTTTGAGTCATGCTATAAAATTTGGTCTTTTGCACATCATAAACAATTGGACTTGTTGGATGATTTGGACCCAAATAATTTAACTATAAAAGTAATTATTCTAAATAATTAGGTTACAAAAGGATTTTGCACTTGAAATAATTTAATTTGTAAAATAATAATTGGCTATTAAGAATTAAGTTCGAAATAGAACGCTCAACTTGGACTTAAAGTAATAAAACAAAGATTGGCCTAAAGACGTTAAAAAATTAGCATATTGGCTTTAACAAAATACATAAGCTCTTATCTATTTTAAAAATACAATTTGAAATTAATAAATTAATTTGAGCTTAATAGAATTTTGACTCAAAATAATTAATTTGTAAAATAGCGATTGGGCTTAGATTGAGGAAGCCAAGTAAAGAATAAGAAAATGGACTTGAGTTAGTCTAATAAATCAATTTATGACTTGCTTGGAATACTTTATTTTTTCTTATTATAATTGCACCTACCATGATTTGACTGTTGGTTTGACAACTATTCAATAATCACCACACATTTCAAACTTTAAATCTTCACCACTCATTTTTACTCATTATAATTTCCCTCTATAATTTGACTTTATAAATCTAACCAAACGGGCTCTTAATTGATTAAGAATCAATTGTACTTAGAGCATGTTTGATTCTCATTATTCTCACTATTTATAATTTTACCTACCACTGATATTTAATATTTGATTTGACAGCTGCTTAATTACAACCACATATTTCAAACTTTTTTACATTTTCAAAACAAAAATTCTACCTTTCTCCTCATTATAATTTCCCCAAATTTAGACAAATAATGAGAATCAAACAAGCTCTTAATTAAAATAATTAAGGTGGAATTATTAGCGAAGTAAGTTAATAGTATATTGGACTTGAATTAAGAGTAGCCCTATAATAAATGAATTTGAATCCAAACTTATTTTGAGTGAGTGTTGAGGAAGTTCCAAATATTTGAAATTTGTTTCATTTAATTTAATTGACTTTAAATTGGTAGAGTAGGTACACAAATGTGACTTTAATAGTGACCGTTGAAAATTAATTAGGGAAAGCCGTTGCGACATGTTTTACTTAATCAAAATTTTATTCAAAAACTTACGGGTCGCTACATTAATAATCCTCTTAGGGAAACTGTTTGGAGGTTACTATTTTTTGCACATCTTGATGTGGGCACAACACGAGAAGCATGAATAGAAGAACTGTTTTTGTAATACTTTTCCCGAGTGATTGAGAATATGTTCCTGTGTTGGAAGAAGCGTAGCTATATATACTAATAAGAAATAATAATTCTTTTACTCTCCCCCATCCTGCCCTCTTAAAGAGTAAAAAAATCATTGAGAGAGAATAAGCTTTGTGCCATAGGATAGGGTTAGTTATCTGTTTGCTTTTCAAAAGTGGCAAACGGAAAGTAAGTTGAGAAAAAATAAAGGAAAGGGGTGGTTGAGGGGTGGGTGGGTCGTGGGATTAACATCCGGGCAAGAAAAAGGATTAGTGTATCTTACTCCAAAAATGTCATGGAACACGGTCCTATACACATTTTCTGATTTTATTGTTTTTAATTACTCTCTGGGTGAATGACAGGCTTTTCAGAACTTATCGAAATTGATGATATATGACAATTGGATTTTCTTGTAGGAAGGGCCGGCAGGTATAGATCTAAATTTCCTGTTGGTGAAGTGACTTGTCTAGATGCAGCAGATCTACCTCTACTTAATTCATCTCTGAGTTCCCCATCTCCCACTATAGAGGTAATTAGTTCAATGCTACTTTTGTGTATTTCTCTCTCTTAACTAGAATGTTCTCCTGATAATTTTCCTGCAAGGTAACACATTTTATGATGTAGCAAGCTGGACTTTTTCCGAGCTTTGATCTTCTGTTTATGTATTCTCGTCTCCATCCAATGTATGGCATGCACCAGATATTGGTAGGTTATTCTTTTTCTTTCTCATGCTCCCTTGCATCATTGTAAAGTGAATTGATAAAAGTTGAAGGGGGTCAAAGAAGTATCCTGCTAAATAATTTGCATATACTTGTGTGTGCATCCTGGTTTGAAGTTTATATTTGATCCATCCTTATTTTCCTGGGTAGTAATCTTGGTGACTTTTTGTTGTCTGGTTTATTTCTTGGTCTGACCTTGTTTTGTTCGTTTAGTTCTGGGATTAAAATATTTTGTCTCTCAAATCTTAAGAGTATCTGCTTAACAATTGCTTTCAGGAACATTTTGTGGAGAATGCCAAGCTTTCAGCCAACTATTTCATTGCTGATTGTGAAGAAATGTTGGTACGTCTAGTTTTTTCCTCATTATCTTCCTTTTAGCTAATAAGCTTCTGCTTTTATACTTTTCATGTTCCACCTTTTTGATACTCCTATTTGCCTTTTGTTTGAATTTCTAATCACGACTACCATTCCGACAGAAAGTTGCTGCTGTTATTGATCAGCTACCCCTTAATTTGAACGATAAATATCTCTTCTGTATAAGGTAAGTTCTTGTCCTCTGAAAAAGAATAGTGCTTTCATTTTCAGTTTTTTGTTAAAAATAATAAATATAATAATAAATATGAAATTTCTTTCTCTGGGAAAAGATACTAGTCTACTCTATCCAATTGAGCATCGGATTCTCCACTACTATCTTTTGAGCCATCATCTAGAACTAGAATGAGGTTAGAATACCTTAAGTACGCTTATGAACGGATGAAATTTTCTAGAAATTGGTTTTACTTGATTTGCTCAAACTAAACTGCAGGAATATAAATTAACATGTCATGTACATATCTCGTTTGATGTTGTTTGAGACAAGTCTCCACTACACATTCTCCAAAAAATCTACAAATAACAAGCTCCAAATATGGTGAATTCATTGGTTTCTGCATGGAAGAACATAATTTTTTATCTAATCTTGAAATATGTTTACAATTAAAAGTAACTAATTTGACAATATAGTTATTTATAAGTACGATTAAATATGAAATGACTAACGGGCTGTCACGACATTCTTCTTGTCTATTGTAATGATTAATACATTACATTTAACTTTTCATTTTACAACAGGGTCATCATTAAACATTAATTTATAACTACAACAGGGTCATCATTAAACATTAATTTATAACGGATTTTGAGGGTGCATAATTTTTGACTTTTAATAGCTACAGTTTACTAGAATCATAAAAAATAATTTTAACATCTGGCTTTAGTTTATGAGTTTTTAGATGAGAAACATTATTGAGATTGTGCATTTTCAATAATTAAGGAACCTTTTAATGTTTCTTACCAAAGTCTTCAATAAAGTTCTAATAAAAAAATTCTACTGTTACGCATATGCGGAATTTAAAATTTTAAGGTGAACAAACTCAATTATATGAATTACCACTAACTGTGGAAAATTTCATGTTTTCTCTGTAAAGGTCTTACTTGAAGGTTGTTGGATTCTCATTATAATTTTATAATTTTTTTGAAATTATAGTGAAATGAAATAAGCGGTTGAGATTTAATGGAAATTTGAAATGTGTAGCTGTAATTGAATAGCTGTCAAATCGTTGATAGGTGCAAAATATATCAAGAAGCAAACACATTTATAATATCAACATATTTAGACGAGATTCAGCTCAAAAAGTAGCGGGAGTGAATATACTTAAAAAACCAGAAATTGTGGAGTTCCATGAGATTCTCTATACATGAGGGTTGTCTTTGATACCATAACAAAGATTGGGGGCTATTTATGATATTATTATCCGATTATGTTGATATATCCTCTCTCTTATTATAGCAGTTCCAAAACGATGTAAGATTTTCAATTTTTTGCAAAATAACATTCCCATGTTTTATATAATAATAAAATAACGCAGGATAACTTGACTAGCTTATTAACAAATTCTAGTTAAGGCAAAAAAAACACATTTTTTCTCCTGGTGCCTAGCACTTAGTATTTTTGTTTTGTCCTTAGTCCAGTCGATATGAATGACGACATTTCATCTCAAGGCCTTACTCAGGTAATTCCTACTTAGTTATTGTCGACTATTTTGTTCTTGTGATATTATTACTGTTACAAATTGTATAATTACTTTGCTTTAATTGGTAGTTTGCACAAAGTTACTCCAGGAACGGCATTGTAAAGCTTCGTGAAATATTTACTCCAGGGACGCTAAAGATCCCAAAAACACAAACAGCACTTAAAGAGCTTGAATCCGTTCACAAGGTTCATAATGTTCTCTTCCGACACCTTTTTATTGAGTAAAATGTATTTTGTCATGGTATTCATGGATATTATTATATCATCTATAATTAACATCCTCTGAGGCATTATACTTTTGTACTCGCGGAAATGAATATAAAGGGATGTTGATGGCGGTACTTATTTTCTTTTTCGGTCCAATTTCTAGTAAAGCCACCTCTAAAATGAAAGCTTTGCATGTCAAATGGGGAAATTCATGGTAGCGTACTCCCTTAACAGGGGCAATAGTTTCCCTAAACACTGGAAGAATTGAGAATCAAGTTGTTTCTTCAATGGCTGCTGAATTATCTGTTTCCTTTCAAGCATGTGTTCAGAATTTCACGTCGAATTTCAACTCTTTCTGATGGTGTCGAGAATATTCTAGTTTGTTTATAATTGCAATGGGATTTGCTGCTAAACCATTGTTCTTCTGTCAACTGAAGGTCCTGGATTTGTATGTTTGGTTGAGTTTTCACATGGAAGATAGTTTTCCTGATCGCGAACTGGCAGCATCCCAGAAGGCTATTTGCAGCATGTAAGTGCAAATGTAAGTCTCTTATCAATGGAATCTGAGTTCCAATTTCTTATTTTGGATTTCTTTCTTAAGGTTGATTGAAGAATTCTTGGAAAGACTTGGGTGGCAGAACCCTAGCCCTAAAAGACTTATCGGCCGTCGTAGATTGAAGTCGCTAGCGGGTCGAGATGCACGTCATTATATTTGAATTTTGAAAGCTACGTTGTTTCCGTCTTCAATATGATCAGCTGATTCTGTTACCTCAACTTTTTCGGCCGTCACAGTTCCTTTGTTTCTTTAGTACTTCTGGATTCACCCAACCAAATAGGTCGGCAGGCGCAATCCAAGCATACCCAAAGTAGTAGTCGAGAAAAATGATGAAACAGTCGCAAAAACAAGTACGTCAAAATCCCAATAAATTGTACTGCAAAACTTGTTAATTGTTATCAAATTTTACGATTATTAGGCAATATGTAGGTGGCAAGGAAAGGACCATATTACAGGGTACTAATTTTTTGTTTTCCATTGTGTATAAAAATTGAAAATTTTATTTATTTATTTATTTTGAAAGCTATTTGTTGAGAATTTAGATATTGGAAAATAATTTTTTTTTAGGTATCTATGAGTGAATTTTACAAAATTAGTTAGAATATTGAATTTTACAAAATTAGTTAGAATATTCTTTGTTATAATAAAGTTACAAAGGATTAATAATTGAAAAAGGTGGAAAGAATTTTGGAAAATGCTATTTGTATATACTTTACATATAAAGTTTTACATATCTGCATGTCTGTATTTACTTAAATTACTTTAGTTCCATTCCTTTAAATAACTTTTTGAGTGTGCGTAATTTTATGGGTGTTTACAAATTTTGTACACTGTCTATATAGTACAACCATTCTACCAAAAACTCGTTTAGAAGTCAATTATACCATTCCTCAAACTCAATATTGCATGAGCTATATTGCGGTATACCATTCCTTAAACTCAATATTTCATGAGCTATATTGCGGTACCAACGGGCAAGTTTTTATGCCTTCAGGATACTTTTAAGTGGAAGCTAAAATTATAATTTAAGATCATTTACCTTCGGCTCCCTTTAAAAATTGTTTACCAATTCAATTTCTCTCAAGTGAACTCTTAATAGCTACTATTTTAGTCTCATAAAGATGGTGTAATTTTCATTTTTCATCCGCCCCAGAACATGGTATACTTATTAAAAAAATAGCTAGAATATTAAGTTTCTTTTATACATATATTTAATGTGCATTCTAAACAACAAAATAGTATTATTTAAAGTGTAATATTTAATAACTAAAAGAGTATGTTAAATTTTACCTTTCCAATACTATTAATTGTATTTTTCTTAATATTTGTAAAAATTGAAATTGGATAATCTTTGTGGAACGGAATAGTAGTTTCTGACCAATTCATCCTTACACTAAGTGTTTAACACAACGATTTTACTAGGGGAAAGCAAAGCTCGTCAATTGTTTTGGTTATTTGACGCATCATGGTACTTTGGCTATGAAAAATGAATTTGCTTGATCATATGAATGATCTTTTATATTTCATAGGAGATCCTGGTCCTTTATTTATAGTTCTTGCATCATATGAAAGCATATACCCAAAAAAAAAAAAAAATGAAGCAAAAAGGAAGGCTAAAAATTTTCATTTGTAAGCACCAAAATGCACGTCCCAACTCCTAAATATGAAAAAAATTACACCTACATTCATTCAACAAGGACACTTACTGTTACCAGTAATCATGGCACGAACAGAATCCTTGCCGGAAAAAGTGGAACCGGTTGTTATCCCGAACAACAATTTCTCGATCATATACTTTGGAGACCAGTTTAGCAAAAGAATGGCAGTCAGAACACATCCGAAGATTCTTAACAATTCGTACAGTAGTTCCATGCTCCGTACTGATAAGCCCGAATGCAAGGGCTTGTTTCTCACTGTGTCTGCTCAACAAGAATTCTTTCTCTTGTCTGTCTATGTTTTGCAAAACATTTGTTAGATCAGGAAAATAACCGGAATCTCTTAGTCTCTGGTTCATCTCCTCTAGCATCGAGTCAGTTAAAGCCTTCTCAGGATGGGAATGATCCTCTGAAGTGAACTCGTGAATGACTCCATTTACCTCAACGGAGCTTGAACCAGGAACTTTCTTGATCTTGTTTTCTTTCATGTGCAACCTCACAGTCGCAACATCGCTCCATTTCCCCACAGAAGCATATATGTTTGATAGGAGGACTTGAATTCCAGATTTTCCCTTGGCTGATTGTGATAGTCTCTCGACTGCTTGAGTAGCCATCACTTCATTTTTGTGTATTCTGCATGCAGCTAAAAGAGACCCCCATATTGCATCACTAGGCTCCATTGGCATGCATTTTACGATATCAAGAGCTTCATCTAACAGACCAGCTCGACCTAGCAAATCTACCACACACCCATAATGGATAATTTGTGGATGAATTCCATGAGTTTCCTTCATATTTCTGAATATATCCATTCCTTGTTCGACTAATCCAGAATGACTACATGCTGTAAGCACTCCCACAAAAGCAACTTCATCGGGTTTCACTCCTTGCCTAAGCATCTCATGGAAAAGCTCAACCGCTTGTTCCCCATTTCCCTCCATGGCCATTGCTCCTATAGCAGCAGTCCAAGCAGAGACATCCTTCTCCTCCATTTTGCCAAACACTTCCATTGCACTCTGGGGATCCCCACACCTAGCAAACATGTCAACAAGAGCTGTATTTAGTCGCATGTCACAAGGAATACCATACTTCTGGATGTAAGTATAAGTCCATCTCGCAAGATCAAGAGCCCCCAAGTACCCACAAGCAGATGCAACACTCATCATTGTCACTCTGTCTGCTCTTACCCCTTCATTGTGCATCAGACGAAACAGTTCAATTGCATCCTTAAAGCAGCTCTCTTGTACCAAGGCTCCAATCATGGTGTTCCAGGAAACAAGATTCCTTTCTGGCATCTCATCGAACATGCTCTGTGCTAACTTCACGTCACCATTTCTAACAAAACCAGCAATCAGTGAATTCCATGAAACAATGGTTCTGTTTGACATTTGATCGAAAAATCTGCGGGCCCATTCTTGCTTGCCACACCTTGTGTACATATCTATAATTGCATTGCCAACGCTATCCCAACTCTCAAGCCCATTCCTCAAAACATGAGCATGACACTGCCTGCCAATGCATAAATCACCTAGTTCAGCAGATGCTGCAATAGCCGACAACATAGTTACTCTATCAAGTGGCAAACCTCGGCCAAGAAATTCATACAATACATCAAGTGCTTCTTTGGACTTCCCCATACGCACATAATTCGACAAAATTGTATTGTATAGAACCAAATTCCTATCAGCGCAATTATCAAAAAGCTGCTTTGCGGGCTCAGTGGCTCCACATTTCATGTACATATCAACAAGTGCATTTACCATAACAGCATTAGGCGTCAACCCCAACTCTTCAATATGAGCAGAAACACTCTTCCCCAATTCCAAATCCCCCAACATTGCACAAGCCGAAATGACAGACACACTAGTAACTTCATTAGGCCGAAATCCCCCCTCTATCATTTCAAAAAACAAGGAAACAGCCTCTTTGGGCGGATTTGTTCTTGCATAACCACAAATCAAACTAGTCCAAGACACTATATTTCTTTCATGCATTTTATCAAATACCTTTTTCCCTTTATCGATTTCCCCACACTCGCCATAAAAGTGTATCAAAGAGTTTGATGTAAAGATATCATCTTGAAAACCCATTTTCACAACTGAACCATGAACTTGAACCCCCTCATAAAGCCTTGAACTTTTTGCACAAGCACTCAAAACAAATGGAAATGTATAGTTATCAGGCTCAAAACCATTGATCATCATTTCCACAAGTAGCGAAATGGCCTCAGTGAATAAGCCAGCCAAGGAATTCCCCTTTATCAAAGAATTATACAAGTAAATTGCATCAATATAAGAGTTTCCTTCATCGTCTTTGAAGATTTCAAATGCCTTCTGTGCATACTCTAAACTTTCAAGAGAGCCCACTAGTGAGTACTTGGCTATAAGTTTGATTAGTGTAGTGGAACAGCGTAAAAGGCCATGTTTGGTTATATGAGCATGTAATTCTTTAATTTCTTGAATATTTTTGCAAGATTTGAGTGACCCAATTCTGTAATTGAGTTTACTAGATAAAATTGGTTCTGACTCGGTTAGCATTTGGATTTGGTTAGTCAGAATAGGAGTGCCTGTTGTGCTAGAGATGGGGGAAGCTGGAGCTGAGACGCAAAGATTGGCCATGGCCATGTGGGGGGAGGGACGGGGGGTTCAAGTACTAGTTGGCCATCATCTTTTTAGATGCTCTATTTATCTCCAAAAATATCTTTGTTTTCTTCAGGTAAGTTTCTGTGTTGACTGTGGACACATTGAGCTCATCTGTGGAGGCATTTCTGCAATCGATTTCTACCGTCAACTTGCTGTAATTTGAATTCTGACAAAAAATTAACATGACAAAAATAAATTATAGACATAAAGTGAAATTTTTTAACTCCATGTAAAGCTCATAGTTCAACTAATGCAAGTGAAAAACACCCTAAACCCGCAATACGTATAGCCCAATGTCCGTATGAAGTCATCCAACTCATCCCAAAAAACAAAACCATAAAATGCGATTAGTATAGATATAATTTAAGTATTTAACTTACATAATGACCACACAATAGCAAAAATATGCTCTAAAATTTGCAAGGATGCCAGAATTATTTGTTGACACTGATACAAATTCACTGTGGGATAGTATCAAGTTAAAAAAAAGGGGGTGGGGGCTAGTTAAAGCAGGAATGGCATATGATCAATCTTACAGGAAACTAAAGCCTATTGCTCCCTGCTCTTAGGCCCCTTTTTCTTCATTCCCAGAACAAAGAGTATCACTATACAGGAAAGCAGAGTATATGGACCCATAAAGAATAACGAGAATGAGAAGTTGAAACGCACATATGTCGATGATGATGATTTCTCTTCTGGAATCTGAAATACCAGTCAGTTACTTCTCAAATATGGTCTGTTAACGTGCTATATCTAAGCTTTAGTGTCATTTCACATACATTAATAGATATATCACTAACGTGCTATATCTATTAATGTCATTTCACATCTATTTTTCCCTTTCTACATACATAAGAAATCAAGAACAAGAAATAGCTTTAGTGTTCATGGGAGCTTTATCTAAGCAACAAATTTATCAAATCAATAACACATTCTACACAACGGGGGAAAAAAGAAAGGAAAAAATTCGTGCTTCCCAATAATTTTTCTTTACATTTCCCCCACACGTTCTCCTATAAATCTAACTTTCTTTTACATAAATCTCCCAAGAATGAGCTCATGTTCAATCAAGCTCAACAGCTTATCTTTGACCTAGTAAATTATTAGACATTAACATATGGAGTGTCACTCATGTAAACCAGTTACATTTGCAAGCTTTTAATGGATAGGTGACCCAGACATAGACAAGCTTCTTCACAGCCACACAATAATCAACTAAAGATTATCTAATTTAGCAAAAATTAGAAACAAAAAATTAACTAAAGATTCTCACATAATGCACAAACAAAAAATACGAATAATCAACTAAAGATTACCAAATAATTAAACAATGTTGAACTAAAGATGAAGGATACAGAGGAAAAGCTTCCCGTATTTTGTAAATGTGAATCAAAAACAAAAAATTACCAAATAATCAGCTAAAGATTAAATAAAGGCAAAATCAACTAAAGAAAATTATCAAATCTTTACTGGGTATTTACAAAAGATAAACAACATCAACAAAATCGTGGCTCTATCAAATCGTAAAAGGCAAAATTAGAGAGAAAAGTTACTAAAGATTTCAACCTCACCGGAAAAGATTACACCGGTGTGACTTAGGGCAGAAGAAATTGAGAGAATCGGGCTTCTTCTAACAAGATTCCAGTGCCGGAAACTTTGCACTTTGTAGTAGAACGCCGGAGATAAAGCTAGTCGTAGGAGAGGGGAAGGTTGCCAAGTTTGGGGTTGGGTGGGGAAGATTTTGAGAAGAAGATGTGGCGTGGTGTCAATGCCACACCACATGCCCACATCCGTGTCTCAACATATGGCGCTACATCAACTGTGGAGTTCCTTGGATAATCATTTAGGGAAACGCAACATGCATTTAAACACGAAACGATATACAATCATACGTCTAACGCAATAAATATTGTCAGACGTCTACGCGACATGCACTTAAACACGAAACATCAGCTGACAGCATGTCACATTAGCCCCTGGTGTAGGAACAAATAATTACCTTTTATTACAAAGCAAAACATATAAAGCCGAAAACACAAACGTTAAATTTAAAAAGAAACGAGAAACAAAACATATTTTAAGACACCACTATATTATCACCAAGACATAGACATATTCTGAAAGCAAACCAATGACATATGGTTAGAAGAAAATACGTACTCACTTCTCCATGTAAATGTCAAATTGGCAATTCACACAACAAACAGTGAGGAATTCCAAGCTTAGAACAACTACATGATTGTATAATGTCCGGTTTGGTAGGGAAGATTGGAAAGTAGTGAACCATCAGGGATGGAAATAAGGCTATAATTTTCTTGTTCAACGATGTTTGTCAAACATTAAACAAAACTGTAGCAGGACATTACAATCGACTTAAGCTTAGAAGTATAATTTAAGGATGTCAAACATATATCCATCCACACATTTCTTTCGATTCACAAATACTACACACTTTATTCACACATTTAGCCAACAAATTACTCATTATAATTTTAAATATTCTCAATGTCCTTGAATTATCCCAAAAATGAACCTCAATCATAAGCAAATACTAATAATGAGAACATGCCTTTTGCTGTGGAAGTCTCGAGGGAGAATTTGTAACTTATTCAATAAAAGAGTCATTGAATGCCCAGAATCTCAATTCAATTCCACATTCCAAAAGTTTATATCACTCAATTCATAATTCTCAAAGTGCAAATGGGTTCAGGCAAATAGACCCCAAGTTTTTTATTTTTTTATTTTTAATCATAAAGCTTAATCCATATATTCCATATTTTATACAATAATACAAAGTCATGTGTTAAGCCAAAGTAAGGAAGAATAGGCTAATTCATATATACCTGTTAAAAAGTTAGCTTGTAAAATAGTACTAAGTGTCATTTATGGGTATTTTAGTTTTTGAACAATTCTACTTAATATCAAAGTTAGTTTCTGATTAGTTAATGGGTATTCTAAATGTCATTTATGGGTTTTCCATTTTATTTTAACAATTTTACTTATTATCATTTTTACTTTCTGATTAAGATGAATTTTCAAAAATTTAAGGTAAGTACGGAATGACATCGTTTAGGGCAAAAGATATTATTCGTTTTCTTTGTCTTCTTTATGTCATCTTTCCCCCAATCTGAAATGCGACTTTTATTTTGCTGTATCTATAAATAGGATTTGTGCAAAGGAGGAGCGTATTGTATTGTGTTGTCTTCAGTTCCGATCTTTCATTCCCAATTCCTTCTGCTTCTCACCTCAGAGTTTCTCTCCTTCTCGTCTTGTATATCTCCTCCTCCTCGTCAGTATTATTTCTTTACTCGTCGAGCTTTATCTATAGATATAATTTTGTAATTCATAAGCCACTATACTTCAGCTCGATTAATGATATATGCATAGCCGTGAGCTTAATTTCTAGCTCAATTTTGTATTACCGTGCCTGTTTCATTTCCGTTTTGGCTCTGTTCTGCTGATTTGGATGGATTGTGCGGAATTTAAGTAGTTTAATTGCTGAATTTTTATGGGAGTTGTTGTATGCGTTGGTTTAGCTGTATAAACCGTGACAGAAAATTATCACAATTAAACATAATTACCCATTACCCAATTCACATATCTTGAAAAGAATTCCAAAAAACACAAAACAAGTGAATGTGAAGAATATAAGCAATTACCAAATGCAAATTGGGAATTAGGAAATTAGAAATTAGGGTTAGCTTACCTGAGTGTTTGGGTGCTGCAGCCTGCATCGAGCGACTTCCGACCAAATGGGAGAATCGAGACGACGACGAGAGGCAGACGGACGCTTAAGTTTTTGTGCGACTAAAAGACGGACTCGGGGTTCGAAATCGAAGGTTCTGATCAATCTGTTCCTGTAACGGGTTCTTCAGTTCATACAATCTTTTCTGCTATTTTTTAGCTTTGTTTTGAGAGTCATGCTATATGAACAAAAACAAATACAAAAAATCTAATAAAATTAACACATGACACAATCTTATTTTTCAACACAACACATCACTTTTACATTAACACTTATCACATAACTCACATGTTAATTTTATCTCCTTTTTTGTCTCTCTTTTTGTTCAACTAGAATTTTCCTTGTTTTTATCTTTGGATACTCAGTGAACGTTAGTAATGTAATTACTTGCCAACCGAATTATGATATGTAACTGCTAACTCACTGAATTTTAAATAATGCTCACCATCCATCAATATCATAACTGTCGTTTACATAAAGTTAACGGTGTTCGTGTCATCGCTAACGACTATATTTTAAAATTTACTTGATACCCACTATACTTTATAAATATAAATATTAACTCACAGAACTTTATAAATGTAACTATTAATTCACCAAACTTTCATTTATAATGTAAAGCTCATTAAATTTTAGAAAATATTTACCATTCGACACTATATGCTTGCAAAACCATTCTCGTACTCCTTTTAATCTTGTAGGCTTTATATTACATTTTTTCTTTTATTATTTTTACAAAACACAGGAAAACGTTCATTAAACATAACGCCTATAACTTCATGGCATCATAGCACAACACAAAGGAAGCTTTTGTGATGCCTTGAAGTTATATGTGTTACACTCAATTGACGTTTTCATGTGTTTTTGTAATATTAACAAAGGGAAAAATGCAATATAAAGCTTACAAGAATTAAGGGAATGGTTTTGCAAGTATATATGTGGTAAATGGTAAATATTTTCTAAAATTCAGTGAACTTTTGGTTACAAATTAAAGTTTAGTGAGTTAAAGTTACATTTATAAAGTTCGGTGAGTTAATAGTTACATTTACAAAGTATAGTAAATATCCAGTAACTTTTAAATTATAGTCGTTAACCACGTCATTAATACTGTTAACTTTATGCAATTGGCGGTTAAGACAGTGATGGATGGTGAACATTGTTCAAAGTTCAGTGAGTTAGTAGTTATATATCAAAGTTCGGTAAATAAATAGTTACATTCTTGAAGTTCAATGAGTATTCATTAAATTTACCCTTTTATCTTTTTTCTTTATTTTTTTGAAATTAAACAAAACAAAAATTTTCAAGAAACCAATAAACGAGATTCTTTCTGAAGAAGTAATATTGGTTACCTAAAAAGGCAACAAATCATTGGTGGTTTCTTAAAACCACAAACAAATTAGTTTCTTAATTTTTAAGTAGTGCTGGTAAGTCTTCCTATGTATCAATTATGTAAAATTAAACAAAACAAAAATTTTCAAGAAACCAATAAAAGGATTGTTTTTCTGAGGAACTAATATTGGTTACCTAAAAAGGGAATAAATCATTGGCAGTTTCTTGTAACTACAAACAAATAGTTTCTTAATTTTTTAAGTAGTGTTGGTAAGTCTTGTTATGCATCAATTATGTCAGCTCAAATAGCTCAAATATTGAATCTCAATATTCCGTATGGAAAAGAAAGAAACTATCGGTAATTATCTGCCCTAGATTATACACACGTAACGAGAGATTATTGAGACAATTGTGTAGGCCTCCGATGCTTTTCATGCATTTTAATTTTTCAGGTGAAATAACCTGTTGTTTGTTTGTTCTCCTAATATATATATATATATTTTACATGATATATTATCTCGACAGTTGCTTTGTGTGCTGCTTTATTCTATATAATCTCTCATGATTGTTCCAACTTGTTTAAGGAATGCTGACTATGTTGCAAAAAACTGGTCCGAGAAGCATGAGTTAATCCGTTCTGTTAAGCCACTTCTCTATGACTACTTAGTCAATGATTTGATATACATTGTACGTTCACCAATTTTGTACCGAAATGATTATTATTATCGGTGTTGAGTCACTCTATATCATTTTTTGTGCATATATTTATGTCTACTTTCTAAATACAAAACTACTTTGTTCTTTTTATTATGCCTATTATTATCATATTATAAGAGTTTAAAACAGTGAAATCAAAGAATTCTATATAGGACTTTTTTTTTAAAAAAAAAAATTTGAATGTTTTAGGGGGATTGTAAGAGAGGGAAATCGAAACTTTGACTAAGGGTGTAAGAAAACAAATATGTATGTCATTAGACTACAAAGGTCTCAGCCTACATTGGAATATTTTAATCAAATGGCAGTGAGTCATGGCAAATGGATTCTAACATACTCCTCCATTAAAACCAAAAGAAAAATGTACAAAACTTTTGCAAACCAATTTGAATTTGAAATCAAAGTTGATCAAATCAATTACATCCAAATATTTTTCAGGACTGGCACTTAGTGCTGAAATTTCTACCATTCAATTGTATTCATCATCTCTCTTATTTCTTATTGAAATTAACTTGCCAACAACCACTTGTATCTTGGTCTCCCCGTCAATAGAGATTTAAAAAAAAAATTGTTGAATTATATAACGAATCCGACTTGGTGCCAGAGGATTACATGTACTGAGTCTAGTCCTAAAGAGAATCAAACTATTTTGGAAACGGTTCTCTTTAAACTTTGAGTCAGTAGTATAAGATTGTTAGAACATCTCCAAGGGTTTCCACAAGTGGGAAACCCTTTTCAGTAAATTTAGGGAAAACTATTGGAGTATGGTTTTCCCTAAATTTAGGAGAACCCATTTTTTTCGTTTCTTTTAATTGAATAAGAAAATAAATAACATATTTATTTGGTTAAAACCAACTTAGAGCTTGTTTGATTCTTATTATTTATCCAAATTATAATTTTACCTACTACTGATTTGACAACTGCTCAATTATAACCACTTTTGGACACTTTTTTATATTTTCAATACACATTCTACCTCTCTCCTCATTATCATTTCCCGACATTTAGACAAATAATAAGAATCAAACAAGCTCTTAATTTATATAATAATAATTATAATTAGTTAAGGTCAATTAATTTATATATATCGAAAGGAGCCAAAATAAAGAATATCATTTGGGAATAAAAGAAAATCTAAATTATAAAATAACTCATTTTGAAAAAAAAATGCAGGAATTGATTAATATTAACAAGGGTACATTAATAACAACAAATGATCAAGCCTATTAGTTAGCATACACAAACTTAATTTTCACAATTACTATATTGCTCCCACAGATGTTCAATAAAGGCATCACGGAATGCATAGTGTGCTGCGGTATCCCAAATTTGCTTATGACTCTCAAGAAACTTTTCGAACCAAACTTTTTCATCGTGCTCCATCTCAACCTCCAGTGCTGGAGCTTCCCTACACTCCTGGATTGGGGCATCAAGGTCACGCTCCTACACGACGCTCTTCCGATCTCAAGATAATGCACGTTGTCATTATATGTTTTAATACACGTTTCCCCAAAAGTGTACAGGTCCTGCTATAATTGCATATCTTAATTGCAAAACTCTAAAGGCACGTTCTATATATTTCCTACAACTTTCTTGTTTAGTGACAAATAGTTTCTTTTTTAGACCACGGGGATCGTGAATTGTTTGCACAATAGTCGAACACTTTGAGTATATACTGTCAGCTATGTATTAACTTGTGTCATATTCTTTTCCTTGAATGACATAACAAGCGGGATGCCTTTTAGCTTGAGTAAGATCGGAAAAAGATGAGACCTTTCCAACACGTTAATGTCATTATTTGCTCCAAGTAGCCCAAAGTGAGCATGCTACATCTATAGATCATAGTCAGCTACTGACTCTAAGATAATAGTTTAGCTTCGGCTACGACCTGTGTACTGTCCTGCCCAAGAAGTTAGATAATTTTTCCACTTCTAGTGCATACAATCTAGGCTACCCAACATTCCGGGAAAACCCTATTGTTCACCAATATAGAGTATTCTAACAATATCGTTAGAGTTTGGTGATCTTAGATACTCGGGACCAAAGATCTCTATAACAGATTGATAAAATCGCTTAAGACTCTTAATTACAGTAGATTCTCTAATTTCAATGTATTCATCAATCGCATCTGCAGCTATGCCATAAGCTAGTATTCGAAATATAACAGTTATTTTTTGAAAAGAAGTCAAACCTAACTTAACATGTTGCATTCCTCTTTTGTATAAAGTAATTGTCATGAACTTGCACAGCCTGAACTATTTGCCAGAATAGATTTGGGGACATACGAAATCGACGCTGAAGCATCTCCTTGTTAAATCACGGAAACTCAGTTAAATAGTCATTGAATAAGTTACGATTTATAGCTTCTCGCTCGCAGTTGATGACAACATGCCCCGGGATTGAGCCTCAATGCTTTGGCATGACATTAGGTTGTTGGTTAACATAATGCACCGGGAAAAGATTGTTATTGCTTTTCATACGAACAATCACTTCCGTTTCTGCATCAGTCATTTCTATCACCGATTTGTAAATCTGTGGTTCACCTTTATTTTCATCATTAGGGTAGTAGAAGAAGAGCCTCCAAAGTTAAAGTTCATTTTTCTCTTATGCTGAAGGTAGGTGTTGTAGTAAAATTGGGGGATATGCCATTCTTAAATAGAAGAAGATAAGTTTGTGGTGAGTGACATATGGTAGGTAGTTAATATAAGTCTGTGATAGGTGGCACATAATAGTTAGGTGATACTAGTTTATGGTAAGTGGCACACATGGTGTGTGAATTAAAATTTGATAAAGTAACATTTTCTTAGTTGCAATAGTAGACAACGGAAATTCAAACTTTGCAGAGGGAAAATCAAACTTTACAATTGTAGAAAATCAAACTTTGCAGAGGGAATTGGTTCTTTGCAGAGGGAATCGATTCTCTGCAGATTGTAGGACAAATAAAATCACTTTTTTAGTTGAAATGATTATTCATACATGGCTTTGGAAAATAAAATACGTTTAAACTCATTTACATTTCCCTCATTTACGAATGACATTGTCGTAATTAAAGTAGTGACACTTTCATAAATAAAGCAGTGGCATTTTTTAAATTATAAAACCTCACTATTCATCTCCCCCATATTCGGGGGAGGGTTTAAGGGATGGTTAGAGGTATGGGGGATGATAGGAGATGGCGTAAGGCCATCTCCAATGGTTTTCCCTATATATGGGGGAAACCCTTTCCCCTAAATATAAGGGAACCCTTTTTTTTTGTCACTTATTTTAATTGAATAAGAAAATAAAATAACATATTTATTTAGTTAAAATCACAACTTAATTTGCACATTAATTATAATTAGTTAATGTTAAATAATTTATATCTCTCGTAAAAAAAGTTATATCTCGAAACGAGTCAAATAAAGAATATCATTGGCAATAAAAGAAAAAATAACTTATTAGATAACTCATTAACGAAGACAAATATACAAGTCAACTCGTTAACATACACAAATACACAAGGGACTTTGCCACTGTTACCAATGGATTTTAGCCATTTGTATTAATCCGATAAGTCCTTTTCTAAAAAGAAAAAATTGGGTTGACATTTGTGTTTTCGCACTTGTTTGTAAGCCTTTTTTTTGTGGATTCGATAGGCCAATTAGGACATCGCTTTGCTTCTTCTTTCCTGGGAAGTCTTAAAAAATACTAATGTTTTTTTTTACACAGTTTTTAATAGTGAGGTACATTAAGTTTTTTTTGGGGAAAAAACAGGTATGATATTGTAATAATATTGTAATATTACAATATTATAACACAACAACCATAACTCGCCGGAACACTGAGTCACAACTCACCACAATACTGAGTCACAACAACTCGCCAGAACAACCGAGTCACAACAACCAGCCAGAACAACTGAGTCACAACAACCAGCCGGCACATCCAGTCACAACAATGCAACAACTTGCTGAAATAGCTGAGTCACAACAACTCAACAACTTGTCAGAACAACCGAGTCACAATAATTCGCCAGAACACCTAGTCACAACAACATAAAAATTTGCTGGAACAACTGAGTCACATCAACACAACTATTTACCAGAACAACCGATTTACAACAATCACAATTCTCCAGAACATTTGAGTCACAACAGTACAACAACCACAACTCGCCGGAAATTCATACAAAAACTGAAAATTAACAACATAAAACAAATTGAAAGTGAAATCGACACAAAAACATAAACCCAAACTAAGATCAGATCGATGAAAGCAAAAATTGAAAATCTAATCTGATTTAAACGCTAAAAATTCAACACAAAACCACAATATCCACCACCGCAACATCGCAACCATCACCCGTACCACCGTAAATATGATTTCAACAAAAAATGAAAATTTCAAATTAAAACCCTAATTTTCATATAGACAATATGAAGATTTGAAATCAATAAAAATCTGAAAAACAAAAACCAAATCAGATCAGCAAAATGAGAAAAAATCAGACTCGATACTGATAAGAATGGGAACAACAAAAAATTCCAGTGATTTCACACTTGAAATAAATCGTGAAAACAATGGTGAACAGCGGCGGTGGCAATGGCGACGTTAGAAGAGGGGGATGACGCGGTGCTGTCAAAGAATGGCAATGGCAATGGCGATGGGAGCACACTGGAGAGAGAAAAAAATGTCTGTTGTGTGTGACAATGATGGAGGTGGATGTGTGAGGTGCCTGATTTTTTGTGAATTGCTCATATGCACCTGATTTTTGAGGGAAGGGTTGATAAACACCTTATTTCCCTAATTTTACCTTTTTTCTTTGAGTAATTTCTCAGAATTTTCAATCATACATATCTTTAATTTTGATTGTTGATATTACATGCATTGATAAGAATATCTCAATCAATATTGATCATGATAATAATAGAACTACTAGAAAATGAAACATATGTTTTCTTTTGATGAAATCGTTACAACAAAAAGATACGGAAAGTTGAAAACTTAAACATTTGTCTAAAAATGTACTGCGACTAAAAATGTACTGCAACTATTTTTCAAATTCTATTGATGATTCTATTTTTGGGAAGTTAATCATTTCAACAATAGTATTAAGATGTGCTGAGATTTATCACATAATATTGATCATCGTTATATGTTAATATGTTTATTCGTAATTTATATCCATTATTTATGGCTTTTGTTTTGATTTATGAATTTTTTCCATTTAACGTTTTATCTTCTTGATGGTAATTTTATTAAGAATTAAGAGCAAGGATGATGCAATAATTTATTTTTTCTCACTCCTGAAAAACATGAGTTTACTGTAACATCCCGCAAAATTTCAAAAATAAATTAAGCAACATAAATGTTATTTTAACAATAATTGAATAATTTCTTGAATTACATTATAAGATTACTTGAATTGCATTGGAAGATTACAAGTTTGTCACTTAAATGGCACCCAAAGTAAAAACGTAGTTCTTAAGTAATATGAATCAAAGTACAATTACTTAATTACAAGACAACGCAAAATATAAGGATTTCTTGAGTAATAAACGAGTGAACCACGTTTGGCCACATCACTTCCTTAAGTATACAGTACCAATTGCACCACTTGTCATGCTGTGATTAGTGGAACTCAAAACTTTATTAAAAATAATTAAATTATGACAATTATAAATATGCCAGGGGATAGGGAAATTCCTCGAAGTTTCTCCAAACCTGCTACCTATCCCTTCTCTATCCTAAAATAATTAAATTCGTCCAAAGGTATTGTGAGGAGGAAAATCACCCCTAAAAACCTACTAAACTCTTAGTTTTATACTTGAAAAAAGGGTCACGTCCATAAATAGGAAGATTTCAACTTAAAGAACAACTTCCCTTGAGGAACATCCAGACTTTAAAAGCACTTCTCCACTTAGTATTATTCAAGGAATCTTTGAGAAGTGAGTAAACGTGTCTTGGCTCTTTCTTTCCGAAAGTGATGCTTTTTCTTAAATTACTTTGACATTCTATACTTGATTGTGCACAATTGTTTTGAATAAATGATTGTTTCTTGCTTTTGGACATTGCTAATAGTGCTGTCTATTTATTTTGCCTTACTATGTGGTAATTTTTGTGGTATTATGATCATACTATTTGATCATGGTTACTTTGAATCATTAAATCCTGCAAGCTTAAGGGTAAAGACCAAACTAGTAATGGCCGGACTTGTGCATTAAAATGATACTCTTTGTGTATAAAAGCGATTTCTTTTACATTATTTTGCATGAGTCAATATATGTTATCCACTGAATACTTTGTACTCACTCTCCTTTCCTCCAATTTTGTAGATGATTGATCCCTAGTTATTGGCCAAGCAAAGTAGTGGACTGCTACAAAAACTTTGGCCCTATTTCCTCTAATTTTACATGTAGAGGGAACCGATCTTTGGAGCTACGATAATACACTTTGGCCCACCTCTCAAATCTGCACATCATTTTAATCTTTCAGAGACAAGGTTATTTCACAGAATTGAATGCTTATTACCATTTTTCTCATGTCAGGGAATATTCTCTCTTTTCATTTGACCTTCACAAGGATTAGGAAGCACCCCCAGAAGAATTCAGAGAATTTCAGAGAAGATTGACAGAAATGAACCAAATTATCCCGCCTAAAATCCAAAATTGAAGACGATGCTCCTTGAGAATTCTTACCAAATGAATATCACGCACAAATTCAACAGGACATTAACATTCACAGGAGCAAATTTGACAAGGCCTTAGGAACAACTAAGACAAGAAATCCTTGTTGGGAATCAAAAATTCCTACTGATCTTGATGAAGATGCTCCTTGGAATCAGTTGAGCTTAGGCAAACCATCTCAGAGCCTAGGTGTAACAAGCAAGTATCCACAGTGGACAATAGAAGGAAAAGAAGTTAGAAAGAAACTCTCTCTACAGCTCTTCTCATCCTTCCCAAAAGAACCAGGACCTAGCTCTTCCAAGCCAAGTCACCAGACTGGACCAACAGTATTTTTCAATACTTTCAAGATCCAAATAAAGATGATCCTGGCCTCTTGGAAAAATTAGAAAATCAGATTTGGGAAGAATATTTGAAACAAGAAAACCAACCCTGGTGGAAGCACTTTGGATACTCATCCGATCAGGATGATCCATTTATCCCTGGCCCAGAAGCTAACCTTGGGACCTGGTGATCTCAGAATATTATCTACAGAAAATCTAAGCATATGTTATATGTCTACTTTATCATCTTTACTTTATTATCTTTATGTAAAGTGGCCCGCATGCTTTGTGAGTCATATTGTAAGTCATATTTGTCGGCCATGATGATTTGGCCCTTTCTGTATTTTCTTTATGCGTGTAAAAATATGTAGTCCATATGTCGGCCACCTAGTAAAATTATTATGTCCGTGACGTCACCTTTTTTGTTTATACTCCCACTCCTTTGCCTAGATACGGAGTATGTTTGTAACCTTGAAGGGTAAGAAGTGTTGCCAAAAGTTCACTTAGTAATACAATAAGTTCCTTTGTTCTCTCTATCCATATCTTTCTAAATCCCTCTTATTTTTCCTTATATCTTATAGGTTGTTAGGTTCCAGTTAGCTCTATAAGGTACAAACAGGCGATAAACTTAGTAGAGATGCAGTTGCACCTCGAACCTCTGCAAAAGTTTCTACTAACTCTTGAGATCCATTACGGTGGTGTGTGAACCCCATAGTCCGGCCCCTTTGTGTCGCCGTGTTTTGGCGTTTGTTTCAGGGCTAGAATACCGCGGTTCACACTCCTGTTGCAATGTTGGTATTAGAGCAATGTAGTTATTCTTGCTAGTATATATTCTCAGGAGCTTCTAAGATCTGATGATTCAGGGATATTATGGAAGGAAACCGTAATGAATATGTCTTTCTCTTCATCTTCCAGTTCTCTTGCACCCACTTCTTCTTTCCATAAATCCAATTCTTCGAAAATGGAATATTTGTGTGAAATCACTTACTAGTCTTCCTCTTGTAAATCCATTATCTGATGATAACAAGGTTCCACTTACTAGTCTTCCTCTTGTAAATCCATTCTCTGTATATATGAAGCCCAAGCAGTCTCTTACTAAAGCTGTAAAAAGTTTGGTTTCTCCATCAAAGTCTCAGGTAAAGGAATATTTTCAAGCCTCAAAGTTTGACCAATATCTGTTACCTGCAACTGAGCAAGAACAGATGGTCACTCTTGACATCCCGTCTCATCTTCCCAAGGAATGGTTATCAGCTGGATATACCTATATCCACTTTGGTGCTGTTAGAATTGCTCTTACTTCCCATGGCAGAAAAGGTTTACCTACAGTTTCCAGAATTACTTTACTTAATACACGTTATGCTGACTATAAGCATGCATGTATAACAACTATGGAAACTACTCTCAATGTTGGAACTGTCTTGTTCACTATGTTCTCTAATTTCAACATGTCTATCAAGGATTCACAGCTGATGAATGCCATGAAAATTCAAGTTTAGATCGTTGGAGTAGTTCCCTCTACTGTGACTTATGCTACCACTTTACACTACCAAATAATGTATCAGATCCAGAATCACTCCCTTAATTTTGCAAATTTAGGAAAAGAATATGCTCTCTTTATCCAGGTGGACACTGATCATGTGCCTTCTTGCACACATATGCCCATGCAGGTTCCCAGATCTGAGCTTATCAAGCTCATTCCAGAAACCTGGATCACCAGTTATGAGCAAAAACATCTTGGCAACAAAATGCCAAGCCTGTACAGTCAAGTGAACCATTATTTCTGAAGAAATCTACTAGAGAAGTGGAAAGCCACTTTAGAAAGAAGGAGACACAACCAAAGAAACCATAGTTTTTTCCCACTCAGTTCTCTTTTGAGAATGAAGTGGTCCCTATTCAAGCTTTGATGCAAATGGCAGACCCATTTATGACAGGCTTGATGATGACTGACACATATATTGGGATACGTGTTAGTGCTTTCGATGTCTCCAAGACACTGATCTTTATTAGGATGATCTTAATCCTCGAAGGCAGCTTCATCAAGCTTTTGAGTACCAGAATGACCCAACTGTTGGCCTCCTTGGAGAACCCTCTAGAAAGTTTGATTACTATGTCAAATTTACTCCTCCTTAATAGGATGATGAACCTATAGTTCCAATGGGATGGGATGAAGATGATGATCATGATCATGAACCATATCATAAAAGGTGGGACTGGTCTAGTCCACCATCGTCTACAGTTCCTTAAACGGTTCATATGTTCCATCCACCTCTTCAAGATGATTTTCCTCCTTTGCAATCTTTTGAGAAAAATCAGTCTTCACACTCTTGGAAAGTACCAAATCCAACATCTCGCAGGTTAGACGGATCTTTGGAATAACTCTCTCTTGCTGAAGTAGTACTAAATTGGCAGTCAGAAAATACTTTGAGCCAAAATAATTTATTAAAGAGGATTGATCAAAATCAATAGAGGATTGAAGCCACCTTTCAACAACAAACTCAAACCATACTCACCTCCATACAAGCCTGCAAACAAAAGATCCAACAACTGCACAATGAAATCATGACCTTGCTTGAAAACAGATTACCTTTTGATTCTCAAGAAAGGGAGCTCCGTTCACTTAAAACACAGTTGTCTTCTCTGGAGCGTCAAACAGCAATGTTTGTACCACCATCCACACCATTTTACCCTTCGGCCAGGTCAATTGTATTGACAAATATTCTTCCAACAGAATAGAGTGTTTTTGGATGTGCAAAATCCTTCTTTACTCCGGAAGAATGGGAAAGGAAATTAAGGCCTCCAAAACCAAGGCCCAGATATGTACCAAAATCCACTCAACCTGTTCCACCTACACAATTTGCCTCTGCAACTTCTGAGCCAAAAACATCTAAGCCTTCACAAATGATGGCCAAAAATCCCATATCAGGCTTTTTGCAACAAGCTATCCAACCAAAACCCCCTAGTTTCCTGTTATCAAGGAAACTTTATCCTCTGATGAATCCCATGAACGTTCCACTAATGATCTCTCTGATGAAGATTGTCCTCCTCTTTTTATGGCAGAAATGTCTGGTTTATCTGGCCAAGAGCAGACTACAGGATCCTTTGAACCTATTGTTGAAGATATTGATGAAAGTGAAGAAAGTCCTAATACTACGATATTTCAGCTTGCTTGTCCTTCAACAGCAAATTCAAAGTTCACCTTTGATGATAGTCCTCCTTTAGTATGGAAGGATCGACTATATGAAATGTTGGCATGGGCTTATTTTGAATTATTAAAGCCAAATATAACACATGCTACAGTCATACAAGCTTGTACAACCCTGTTAACTGGCTTTCTCAGAGATTGGTACATCAACCTTGGCGAATATAGGCAAAGGCAATTACTGCAGTTGTCCACGGTTGATGCTTTCTTTCAAGTGCTACATTCTAAATTTTGTGGAAGAACAGATCACCTCAAAGATATTGCTGAGAAGAGTTTTTCAAGCTTAAATGATGTTCTTACAAGCTAAAGGATCTGGAAAAACATGTCTGAAATGCTGTCCAAAGACATTATGTTATTGGAGGAATGGATGATGCTAATGTCAAGCAAGCCTATTTGAATTATATTCCTGATCCTCTTAGATAAGAAACTCTTTGAACCCTTGAGCTTCAAGGACAGAGTCTGCAGCAAACATCTTTTGGTTAATTACATGGACGGATAATGAAAACACTACAGAAGCTGTGTATTCAGACGGAATTTCTCAATGATATCAGCGCAACGGGCACTAAATTGAAGAATGCTTGCACAAATCCAACCTTGCAGATCAAATGCAAACATACCATGGAGGATTGTGACTGTTCCTCAAAAAAGAAATTCCACAAGAGCAGATTCAAATCCAAGCTATAGAGGTTTGATAAACCCTTCTTCAAGAAGAAAAGGAGAAAGTTTTTTAGAAAAAAAAAATTCTCAAAGAAAAACGGAAATCGATACCTTATATGTGGGAAAAAGGGTCACTTTGTAAAAAATTGTCCCAGCAAGAAAAAGGACAAAATCCTTCGACAAATTTTTTGGTAATACCAAAATTGATCCTAATGATCAATAAGATATTGAATCTTTATTCTCTGAACAGGATGAGCAGTCTCCAAAAACAATCTTTGCAATTGATTATGAAGATAACTCTTCAGATTATTCAGATGAAGATTCAGATTGTATCTCAGAATGTTATGGAATTTAATTTTTTAACCTTTCTCTTCCTTTATTTGTTCCGATGATTAAAGTGCAGCTTGTTCCAGGAAAATATGAAAAGCCAATCACTCTGATTGGATTGTTTGACATGGAAGCAACTAGTTCTATTCTCAATCTAGCTATCCTCCCACCAAATATGTGGAAATCACACCAGAAGTTTTTCAAACTGCAAATGGTTTTTTTACCACTAATCTTATCAGCAAACCTGTAAAGCTCCAAGTCTGTCCAGAATTATGTCTTTATCACAAGTTCATTAGATCTTCTTCTCCTAGAAAAGATATTGTGATTGGGTTTGATATTATTTGACAACTCTGGCAAAAACGAGTTATTCCTCTGCCTGATGGTAGTCTTATTACGTGCCATACCTCCAACTAGGAGTTCATTTCTCTCTATTACCTTACCAAAATATCACTGAAACCCTCACTCGAGATTGTTGTGCAGAATTTCACTCAGATTTCCTTATTAAATGCACTAATCCTTTTGGAAAAATCCAGATTTCTTCATTTCACTTCCTCTTCCGATCTAAAGACATTAATCCCACCAAAGCTAGTTATAATGGAATGAATCCAGAACACCTTCAACTTGCCACCAAAGAACTTGCCCAGTTACAACAGGAATGACTCATTGAACCTACAACTTCTCCATGGGAATGTCAAGCCTTTATGTCAACAAGAGAAGTGAACAAATCAGAGGAAAACTCCGGCTAGTCATTGACTACAAACCTCTAAATGTCTTCATTGCTGATGAAAAATTTTCTCTTCCAGACAAAAAGACTATGTTTGCCAATTTATCCATAGCCAAAGTCTTCTCAAAGTTTGATATTAAGGCAGGGTTATGGCAATTGGGCATCATCCTAGAAGAAAGGTACAAGACAGCCTTCTGCATTCCAAATCACCATTATCAATGGACTATTATGCCTTTTGGTCTTAAAACGGCACCCTCTTTGTTTCAAAAGGCTATGACAAGGATCTTTGATCATCTTCTCTCAAATGCTTTGGTCTACATTGATGACATTCTTCTATCCTCAGAAGATGAAATATTTTATGAGAAATTATCATCCCAGTTCACTAATATTGTCAATGATTATGGCATCATGCTTTCTCAAAAGAAGATGGTGATTGGAGTAAATGAAGTTGATTTCTTGGGATGCATACTAAAGATGGCCAGTATTCCCTGCAACCTCATGTTGGCCAAGAACTCTTCAAATTCCCTGATGAAAATCTTTCCAAAATAGAGGTCCAAAAGTTTCTCAATGTTGTTAATTACATGGCTAAATTTGTGGATCATTTAGCCCCAATGATTCGACCACTCCAGGACATGCTTAAGAAGAATCCTTCTCCATGGTCTTCTGCCTAAACAAAGTCCATCCAGTCCATAAAGCAAAGGTTCCCTCACTGCCGTCACTGCAGATACCTACAGATGGTAAAAGAATACTTCAAACAGACGCAAATGATTACTGTTGGACAACTGTCCTGCTAGAAAAAAAAAAGATGGAAAACGTAGAATTTGTGGATACAAAAGTGGATCATTTTCCAATGCAAAAAAACATTATCACTCCACTTTCAAGGAGATCCTTGCTGTCGAAAGAGGGATTGAAAAGTTTCAATTCCATCTCATTGGGCACAAATTTCTTATTGAAATGGACATGTCTTCTTTTCCAAAGATACTAGACTTTAAAATGAAGCAGATCCCAAATTCTCAATTACTCAGATAGGAAGAATGGTTTTCCAAATTCACTTTTGAAGTTAAACACATTAAAGGAAAACACAATCTTCTTCCAGATTTACTCTCCAGACCAAAGATGTCGCCTTCTTAGACTATTCAAATTCCTGTCATTCACATGATGCAGCCTTCTAACTTAGTCTATGCTTCTCCTCCAGACGTCTAGCAGCTAATGCAAGTTAAAACCATAAAGGATAGAGCAAAGGACTATTTGTTCAAATATCAGTCCATCCTGATACAGGAGCACAAAATTAATGTTCTTGGTAGACCAGGTTTTCATCTAGATTATCCTTTCTTGACATTATTCCGATTCAATCAGTTTAGGGACAATAGTTTTCATGAAATTTCAGAAAATTTCATATTCTGTAAGAAGTTACTGTGTTTCTTATGGTATCTCCTAGAGTTACATCATATTGGAATGAGTTTCCCTGTTTTTAAGATGGTTAGTTTTCTCAGATATCTCAAGATTTGTTTCAATGTCTTTACTACGTCAAAGTATTATGCCAAAACCTTCTTTGAGTGATTTTATCCACTTGATCATTGACTCAAGATGTTTGGAGCTTATTGCCTCAAGCACAAAGATCTCAGAACCTCCGTAGAAAATCTACATGTCATTTTAATCTTTCAGATATATATATATATATATATATATTTGTGGCTTATCATATGTAAGATACGAAACAATTTGTTCATTTTGTACGTCTCATCTCTGCTGTTCGTATGAAAACTTCTTTTATAAAATTTAATAAACGATATAAGTAATTTAATAATAATAATAATAATAATAATACTAGGTATTTATAGTGGAGGTGTGACATTTACTGTGTAAATTAATCTCGAATTTTTATTCAATTTGACATTTTGAATTTATTTTGTTTAATTTAATCACATTTCTACAAGGGTAAACTACTTATTCTACTCAAACTGATTGTACATAGATATTTATTTAAATTTATCATATGACAGCCAAAACTATGATATTAACTCTTTTATAGATTTTAGAAAAAAAAATTATTTTGGTTAACAATTTTTTAAATACTTTCACATTGTTTTTCTCGTGCAATGCATGAGTGAAAAACTAGTGTTCTTTAAAAAAAATCTAAAAAGTAATTTATTAATGAATGCAAAATTTTTATATGTTCTAGTTGGTTAAATTATATTTACTTTGAAATCATAGATTACATTGAAAACGTGAATTTAATATTTAATTTCAATTATAATAATATACCATTTAAATCATTGTCAAACGTGCTCTTAACATTTTAATAATTAAATATATATATTTGTATTTGAATGAAAGTACAAATGGTTTCAAATACGAAACTATTCACCTAGATGTAGACTTTAATCTGTCCACTCCCTTCTACATGACATGCCACATAGCATGCCATGTAGGAGAGAGTAGACTTTAATCTACCCACATGAGAATAAGTGATCAAAACTAATATATATATATATATATATATGGTACAGGTGCAGGTATACCTGAAAACTTTTACATCTGAAAGGTTTGATTGGCACGAAAACTCCTAGTTTTTGAATTGTTCAATTCACATTGTTTTCATAGAAAATATTTTCTATCTTTTGATCATATAACCACATTTTCCTTGAAAATAAAGAAAACATTTTCTTATAAAGAGAGTAGATTTTTTATTTTTTATGTAATTTATATTTTTCTCGTGAATTTGTGTTTCAATTTCTATTGCCAGTAATTCAATTAACACAAAAATATTTTCTTTTCAACTAAATTCCATACTTATAATTAAAGGCACTCTTAGTAATAGATGAACGCCAACTAGACTAGAGGTGTATCTCCCATATTTTTTCCATAGAGTCAAATCGGGCTCCTACAATTAAAAACAGCTGACGTGCCTGTTATATATTGATTCTTGGGGTTCATATCTCCCGTCTAATACTATTATTTAAGAAAAGCTTAAATTATCAAGATATCAAAAATAATAGCTGACACTATCCGTGTCTACTCCTAGTTGCTAAACAAGATAAATGACATCTACATCATTTTTTGGGTCTCATTTGTAAATAATATTTCCTGGGTGCAGCAAAAGTGCAAAACAGAGGTTCCTCTTCCATATTTCCTAGTGCTGCCTTTCTGTGGTTCTCAGCAGATTCAGAAAAATGTCCTGAGTAACTGGCTTGAAGCAACATATCACAACCAAGATTTCCAGGCCTTTCCCATTTTATTACCAAGATATCTGAATCCATGAACTAGCCCCACGGTCAATAGACCAGCAACAGCCTGTCTTCCACTTGAAACCCTAACTTTACTTCTCAATAGCTTCTGCATACACCCTGCAGCTTCCTCTTTCGACTTAATTACCACTTCTTGCGCTGTGCGACCTATATAAGAGAATGAAATCAATACAAAACCCAACGACTGCTGCCACAATGGACTATAGTAACACTATATCTAGAGGACATCTTAAGCACCTGAAAATCAGTAAAACATTAGTGTCGAGAATGTACATATTTAACCAAGATTGAATGCCTAAATTAGTATCTTTCTCTTTGAAGCTGAAGCTCATACCGGATTTGTCAAAAATTTTCTTCTCTCCAAGTTTCATCCCCATATGATCTCTGATTCCCTCTGGAAGAAAGGAGACAAGAGAGCGGGAAGTAGACAACCCACAGTCCTGTTTGTCATTTTCAAACATATCAAATTTTTCGGGAGCAACATTTTTCATAAACATCCTCGTCCAGATATATTTCTTTGACAGTTACTTTAAACATGTGAAAACAATAAATAAATTATTTAATGTCAGGTAAAAGTGCACCTCATAAAGCTGTTTCAAATAGATAAATAAGATGAGCACTGAGAAAAATTACAAATGCAATGGCATCCACAAAAAAGTTGGAAGACGAAATTGGAATTAGCAAAATGATAGATTTAAAAACTTGAACTTTATAACATGTCGGGTTAATTTCACAAAAGGTCCCCAACCTTTGAGTTTAGAATTGGCTAGATCCCCAGCCTTTTTTTTCGCTCTTCTGTGTACCCAACTTTTCATAAATTACCACGATAGGTCCTTTTGGCACTATTCCATCAATTTTTCAAAAAAATGACCGTTATGCCCTTAGCTTTTTAATTTTAAAAACAATATATTTAAAAATAATAAAAAATATTTAAAAAACAAGGAAAAACCCACCCCTACCCCTCCTCCTCCCCACCCCACCCTCCCCCTCATGAATTGCCGCCGGAAATGGCAGCATTTTGCTGCCGTTTCCTGCAGCAAAAATGGTGGGGCGAATCCCCCCAACGGCAGCATTTTTATCCTAGCTATAAATTTAAAAAAAAAAGATCGTAGAAGGCCAAAAAATTTTTATTGAAGGCAATAATTCATTCAATTCAGTCTTTCAAGCACCGAAACTAGAAGGCTGCTGCAAAAACATTTCTACTATGACAGCACGTTGACATCCAAAATATGTCTACTTTAAAAAATTTTAGATGCCCATGTCCTAATCTCCAAAAAAATATACACCAATACTCAATCCCACAATGAAGTGGGTAATTTCTTATGTGGGATGCAACATAATATACTAATTTTAGTAATGTGCATCTAACTCTGGATATGGTAAATCAATAGAATCAATTAAAAATCAACGACAATCAGCAAACATCCAAATATTTTGTAGAAAAGATGGATGATTTAGATGACTTGAAGATTAATCTCAAGTCAAGGAAAGATCAATACCTTTATCATATAAATGAGAACAGAAATTATACCATATGAAACATTAGAGATTACTTAAAAGAACAGACTAAGATAATACAACTAACATGTCGAAAAGATGCTTCATTATCATGATAACTAGTGAAGTTGGAAATCAACACTGAAATAGAGAAAAAGGATTTGTACAGATTTAGGAATTGGGACAAGCCTGAGTTATATTTGCTTTGCTATCACCAGACAAAGAAATCCTCAACAAATCGTTGGCTGCACATTCTTCTAAAAATGGTCTATACATCCTCTTGAATAACTTAAACTGCCCTTCCACGATCTTATTCACCTGGGAAAGATATCTCGCTTAATCATTAGGAATACAAGCATCAGAAAGATTAATTCTGCGACTTCAAGCACATGAGGATAGGCAAATGCCCATTCCAATATCTATCTACATAATCCTTTTACATTTAGGTTCTAGAAAGGAATGTACAAGTGAATCTGCGATTCATCATCCTTGTTCTTAATATTACTTTTAAATTTTAATCACTTTATACAAAATGATGCTTGAGCTTGATTTCAATATTATATTCACAGCTTCAGAAGAACAGAACATATATGCAAATAATGTTTACCTTGTTTCTGTCCTCTGCAAAAAGCATGCGCAAGTCACCCATGTATGAGAGGCTACATATTTTGGCATATAACTCCTCCTGCACGTGCAATAAATACAGAATACATGAGCCACGATTTTCTATTTGAAACAATTGGAAAAATGAGAATTGAGAAAAAAAAAGCCTCGTTGAATTTTGATGGCAAAAGAAGAAGAGCAGCAGAGGTGGCAGCCTTCAAATTAATGCGGTTTAGATTCTCAATATCCAAGTTGTCCACTAGGATGTTAACCTGGAACCAAAAAGAGCGTAGCTTATCTAACATCAGCTATGATCTTTATAATTGAAGGTCATACATAGAACACTTAATTTAAGAAGTGAAATATTTGCCACTTATGTGTTATTTTTATCATTAATTTACTTTGAACAGACAACATTAAAACATTAACAAATGGCTACAGTGGAAACAATGTGTCATTCTTCAAGCAAACAGCATAAGAAATTAGGAATGATACTTTCAAGTAAGACATACAGGTTTCTGCAACCGGCCTCCCAGGTAGAATCTCTCCCATCCTACAATATCTTGAACCAAATCATGCATTCGGACCACACCATACTTGAATGTCTGGAAGAGTCACGTGGTATTAAAATTAAACGAAATGTCTTGAATGGTAATGGAGGATATATTATTTGTATGATCAAATTAACAAAATACCATAAGTGGGTTTCAAGTAGAATTTTTACACCAATCTTAATTGCAGAAATATATGAACGTACCTTGTCATTGTGAGCAACAAATGGATTGAAGTGCACACCAACACCAATATTATCTGCAATATTGGTTATCTGCCAGAGTCAATAACTAGTTTCATGTCAGTTCAGGGAAAAGATTAGACATACAATTGAGAAAGGACAAAATGTAGTACCAGCCTCGATCCACCAAGGTGAATCATCCATGATGCATAATGATTCTGATTCAGGCTGAGATTCTTTACTTCAAGGAAGAGGAGGAAAAGGAAAGAGAAGGGGAAAACATGAAGATGGCATATGTCATTTATTAGAACAGGTAACAGAGGACCACAGAAAGGAATTTTCTGAATTAATTATAGAAATCCAACATGCCTCAGTGTGCCATTGTTGAGGATCTTGCACGCCCATAATGCAATCTATCATAGAAGTCTGGAAAACCGGCACATGAAAATTGGAAATGATAAAATAAAATTAAAATCGTATGTGCATTAATTTGTTGGAAGGATACTCGATTGTCCCAAAAAAAAAAAAAAGGTGTGTATGAAATTGATTCTTTCAGAATTGTTTGTGAAAAGTGATTTTTTTTATTTTTTATTTTTTTGGGAATAACGTGTGGTTAGAAGGTAGTATGGGAAATGTTAGACATGATTTTTCAAAGAACGTGTGGCTGAAAATGAATTGAGAGAAGAATTGATCCCACAAATATCAATATCATACACACCCTTAAAAGGAAAATCTAAATAGCAAAGATAGCAAGGAAAGAAGGAAGAAAGAACAAAAGATGAAACCTTGTCAAGATTATTTGGATGGAGGATGGAGCCATATACACAGCAGAAGTCAACAGGAGGTAATATGTGAAGAAAACTTTCCAGCTTGGCTCTTTTATGATTCTCCATTTACATCTCCATCTGAGTTGCAAAAAGTAAACCTCAATGTTAACAGGTTCTGTACATTTTTTGGAGAAGAAAAAGTAAGAATAACTGGAATCCTATCCTATTTTCAGTTAAAAACAAGATCTTTATCTTTCAGAGGCCAATGGTAATGCATATAAGCATATATATGAGCATTAATATTCTAGAATTACCACAAGTTAATTTCATCAAACAGCTGGATTGCAAGTGTTATAAGTTGCAAATTGAGAATATAAGAGCAAGCAAGTTTAACATATAAGCTAAAAATTGCAAAGTCACTTAATCATTACGAATGCAAGAGTTAAAAAGATTAATGCTATGAGCAAGGGCGGAGCCACGGGGGGCAGGGGTGGCGACCGTCCCTGCAACATCAATAAATGTCTCTGTAAATGCCCCTGCAAAATTATACCAAACCAAAAGCACAAACAAAAGAGAGAAGGAGGTGGAGAGGAGATTAAAGTTTTGAAATTTCTAATCTTGTTGGAGTTCACCCTTTCTCAGTCCATTCTCCCAATTTCACAAATTTTGACAATATGGTAGCTTATTTAGCTCTTTATAACAGTTTCCTTCTTCATTCCTTTATGTGATCCCATAGGCCATAGCAAGATCGGAAGAGGAAGAGAAGGGATAGGGGAGGAGAGGGAGAGGACAAGAGGTGGCTTTACCTCTTTTGCAGGTTATAGAGAGAGAGAGGGTGTGTGTGAGTGAGTGAGAGGAGTACAGTGAGAGAGACAAAGGAAAAGGCAGTGGGGGATAAAGGATATGACTAATAGGAATTGGAGAGAAAGAATTTCGACTAAGGGGGTTTGACTCATTAGTCATTATGATTCCCAATTCAATTTCAAAACTCTAATTCCCAATTCAATTTCAATATGATTTTTTTTTTTTTTTAAATATTTGTATTGTCACAGAGGAGCAAGAATCTTGATTTTCTGGTATTGAAGTTCTATGATTTTGTGATTTTCTGGTATTGAAGTTCTATGATTTTGGTTGGTGATTCTGTGACCGTATTGTACTTGTTTAGTATTTTTTTTTTTTTTGGTGGGCTTTTTTCTCTGAGTTCTACTTCATTCATTTTCTAAATTATCTTTTATCTTTTATTTGATTTAAGAATTTTCCTCTTTATGATAATTATGCATATTTAATTTTGTGTTTTTTTACTATTTAGTCGAGATTCAATTCCTAACAATTTATGGTAGGATTAGAATTTCCCAATGGTGCTGTCCCCGAACCCCCGAGGAGGGCGGTTAGCCCTTCCAACCCCATCCCCATCACTAACTTTCCTCACTAGATTTAGCTCAGCCCTAGTTAAAATCCTGGCTTCATTCCTGTATATGGAGAAATTACACCATATACTTGGAACCTAATTTTTATTCTAAAAATACTTAGTATACTCTGAATTTTCAAACATGTGAGCTCGATCACAATACTTCTATTCCACCCCCTGATTAATCAAGTTCCCCCGGGGGCAGGGGGTTGGTATCCATCGCATGACGGGTTCATGACAAGGATGACTCACCCCACCATAATAATTATGTAGATGAGTTTTCAAAAACTGAAATGTCAAAGTTAGATTTGAACTCAAGCATTCATAATAATAAAATTGTGAACTTATATCACTACACCACCATATCATTTTTACAAACTTTGATATCCTTTCTTAGTTAAGTATTTTCCCCCCCAATACAATTAGGGGGAATTTCAGGTTGGGCATATACTCAAACTCAAGATCTCATCTTTACCACATGAGCTATCACCCTTAGGCTCTTAGCTATCTTAGCTAAGTATTAATTACATGAAAAGAAAAAATAGGGATTAGGGAACTAGGAAGGGGAGTGGGAGACGGACGATGGAATTTGAATGGGGGAGTTCAATTGGTATGGTAAACAGCTTGGGTTGTTTGTGTTGGGGCAGGTTAGGAGTTCTACTCCCCCGAGCCCAAACATAAGTATCCCGAGCCCAAACATTACTCCAATACTGAACTTTTTTATTTTTTTAAAATTTTTTTAAAATTTTCAAAGAGTGGCCCAAAAATGGGTGTGCCATGGACCAAGGGAGCACCCCCTGGATCCTCCTCTGGTCACTTGTGGCTTTCAAGATGTACAAAAAATGAGCTCTTTCAAGATGGATTGCATAGCTATGCAGATAATTTATAGTAATTCTAAACAATAACTAAAAAAAGGTATTCCTTGTGTAAATCATTAACACGCAAGATGCGAAAGCTCTCATGCTTATGATTTTACAAATATGAAACAAAAGAACTCATTCTTCTTTTTACTTCTTTTTCTCCCCTTGAACTATCCATATAACTTGTTTAGCTAATGTCCAAAAGCAGCATAATGCACATAAATACAAAAATGGCACAGATAAGCTAAAGTTATTCATGTGCTATAGCTATAAGCAGTGTGAAATCGAGTGCAAGATGAGCTATAACCATCATCTTATAGAAGTTAAAAGCATGAGTATAGGCACAATGAAATAAACATCATAAAATCATGTGATTCTAAATTTATACACAATCTCTACAAACACCATAAAAGAAGAACAAATAAACAAACAATACACAGATATAATAGAGGAAAAGGCGGGATAATATAGATGATTCCTCCCTTTTCTTTTTCTTTTTCATTTTCCCCACATAATACCATCATACCAACCTGTGCTACAACATTGAAACCAATCTCATAAAGAACCTATGATGAATAAAACAATTAATAAATGAATTTATGGATTATAATTGAGAATTCAAAATATCATTACCATTGCCCCCGGTTTGTAAGTTCCTATTTCTCTTCTTATGTCTCATCTCTATCCAGTATCTCATTATCAGCTCCTAATAACATTTGAATCTAAATAGACACCGATTAGTACACATGTACCTTGAAACTCAGCTTGGACGCTATCTCTAAAACTGCACTGTGACATCTGCTAATTTTAAAAAAATCTTTTGGGTAATAAAAAAAAA
>CAVNYN010246728.1:0-13839 GCA_963692815.1 Nyctanthes arbor-tristis
GTACTTCATAGATGGTTTACTTGCTGTAGCTGGAGGGCCATTCAATGCTACAGAAAATGACGAATTCTTGTCTCCAAGAGATGCGTTTGGACATGGAACTCATTGTGCCAGCATAGCAACTGGCTCTTTTTTATATAATATGAGTATTAGTGGACTTGCTCCTGGTACAGCTCGAGGAGGAGCACCGAAAGCCCGGATAGCATCATATAAAGTCTCTTGGGTTGAATCAAGTTTTGCTTCATCGGCCGATGTCCTAAAAGCATTTGATGAAGCAGTTCATGATGGCGTTGATGTTCTGTCTGTATCCTTAGGCATTAACATACCTCTGTCCCCTGAAGTTGACAACCGTGATATAATCAACTATGGCTCATTCCACGCTGCAGCAAGTGGGATAACAGTAGTTTGCTCAGTGGGAAATTCAGGGCCGACTTCTGAAACAGTCATAGATGTATCACCTTGGATCACTTCTGTTGCAGCTAGTACTATCGACAGATCATTTCCCACCGCCATCATATTAGGAAACAACAAAAAGTTCATGGTATGGTTTCTTTTACTTCTTAATTGCATTACTTTAAAGCTAGGAGAAGACATTGCCGGGAAAAAAATATCAAGGGACTTATTGCGTCCTCGTCTACTTAGTCTTTTATATGATCTACAGGGCCAATCCATGTATGTAGGGAAGGACACTGGCTTTGTCGAATTGTATTTCCATGAAAAAGAGCCAGGCACGGCAGGACCAACGTATGCATCTTGTTCTCCTCCATAATATAAAACAAAACCTATCTTTTCATTTGAAACTCAAAGATACACAGTTTTTGTGTATATTTTCTCCTTTCCATATTTTTCTATCTCTAAGAGAGAAGTTGACCTAATAGGACTTTTGTAGATATTGTGAAGAGATAACATCAAATGATACTTGGGTAGCTGGAAAGGTGGTGCTGTGCTTCACTTTAGAAGCAAGTGAGACAGACATGAGCACAGTTCTGGTTAATCATGTCCTCAAGGCTGGTGGGTTGGGGCTTATAGTAGCCAGAAATGTGTTGATATCACTATCACCTTATTATAGTGAGGCTCCGTGCATTCAAGTGACTTATGAAACTGGAACTCAGATACTAAATTACATACGATCCACCAGGTAGATCGTAATCTTCTACCACTTTAATTTATCAACGCCATCTTGTAAACCAAATGCGTGTTAACAATGGTGTACCTAGTGACTCTAAGGTACGGTTGAAGCCAACCAAAACTTACACTGGAAAATTTGCCTCGACCTATGTGGCACAATTCTCATCTCGTGGTCCTAATTCTCTTGTCCCAGCAGTACTCAAGGTATTAAAACCTCGAGGGAAAATGTTCATGGATTATATATATCAATGTCTATGCTAATTAGAGTATGTTACTCAACGTGCATGATGTAGCCGGACATAGCAGCTCCAGGAGTGGATATATTAGCAGCATACGTACCAACAAATTTAGGCAACTATGCCTTTCTCAGCGGAACATCTATGGCAGCACCTCATGTAGCTGGGATTGCTGCTTTACTCAAGTCTATACATCCTCATTGGTCTCCAGCAGCCATCAAATCTGCACTTGTCACAACTGGTTGGTTAGCACACAAATATAAATATGTTTTCCTTCTCCATCATCACTAGAGATTTGGTAAGGTATATAATTAGTCAAATTTCAATCATCATAAATTTATACCTGCAGCATGGACAACGGACCCCTACTCTGGAGAACCAATTTTTGCAAGGGCTGATGCAAATAAAATTGCTGATCCATTCGATTATGGAGGTGGTGTTGTTAACCCAAATCGTGCAAGAAATCCCGGCCTTGTTTATGACATGGGCGAGCAAGACTATGTAAACTATCTTTGCGCCGCAGGATATAACGGAACTTCCATCAAACAGCTTGCGGGAAAAAACTCATATTGTCATGGTGACACCTCCATTCTTGATGTAAACCTTCCTTCCATCACAGTTCCCAACCTCAAAGGTTCAGTTACCCTTAAAAGGACAGTTACAAATGTGGGAAATCCCAACTCTAAATACCAAGTGATTATTGAACCACCTCAAGGTACTGTTGTGGAGGTAAACCCCCACTATCTGCTCTTCAATCCTAAGTTGAGGACAATGACTTATAGTATTAAAATCTCTACATTCCATAAGGTTTCAACTGAATATTACTTTGGGAGCTTGACTTGGGATGACGGAATGCACTCAGTAAGGATCCCAATTTCCGTCAGGACAGTGATTCCAGATGGTTTTGAATATTAGCAACCATTTCCTCTTACGTAAGTACTAATTTTCTTGGGAAACAGATAGACTCCATACAAGGTAAGCTAGCATTACATGATTGGCAGTCTGACTCTAAATTCTGTTTCAATAGCTAGACTCTATGTATGTATCTTGAAGCTTATTCTCAATAACAAGAGAAGTAAGACATGGTTCCTTTTATTATTTTGTTTCAAGCTAAATAAATAATAATAAAAGCTTAAATCTTGAATGCTCATCAGCCAAGACCCATATAACCTAATGATATCTTAGTTAGCTTCCGAACATTTGATTTATGGAACCAATTCCCTTATCCTACAATCTTTTTCATAGCAGGACCCTCTTCCATATCACAATTTATAGACATTGAAGATAAAATTAGGATATATTATTGGTGCCACAAAGGCAAAGAGAAAAATCACTGGAACTTTTGGTGGGGGAGTAAGAAAATATCAACTACTCTATTTTTTCAACACTTCGCTACAACACCCTCTTTGTCAATATATTCAAAACTTATTTGTTTGTGTTTTGCCAATTTATAGGAAAATAATTAGAGATAATTAGAGAATTCACCACATTTTTATAGTGTACTCGATTATACATGCGTTATGAAACTTATTACAAATAGTCGGCGAATGCAACAACCAGTCAATACTCAGGCACGGGACTACCTGTCAATATTTTCAAATTAAGAAAATAAGAAATTCAAATTAACAAAACAATGATCAATATAATGAAAATGGTACAATTGAATGGAAAAGGGGTATTTCTGCAAATTTTGAGATTTCAAGGTATTTTTGATACTCATCTTATTTCTGGGGTATAGAGTCTAGATATTGGCAACGATTTATAAATTGGTTAGTTTATAAATATATTTAAAATTTAAATTTTGTAGATGTGTCATTATTTAATTATATCATGTGAAGGTAATAATCAAAATGACTTGAAAACTTATATCACATCAAATAGGTGGTTTAATTGTGTGTTGAAATGTCTCCAAAGTTTAAAATTTAAACTGGCTTATAAATAAACTTGGATTTTAAATTGTAGTGGCAATATTGAGTGATAACCGATTACTTCAAAAAGTTGAATATCAACTTTGACGTCCCTTACTTAACAGAAGTCCTTGCTTGTTGGAGAAAATGTTGAATCGTTAGCGGCAAAAATAACGTGGCAATTGGTTAATCAATTTGAGGATGGGCAGTTGGGGTGAACGCGACGGCATATCAAAAGTGAGGTGGAGCTGCAGGTCCAGTTGTTGGTAGTATGGCAGCAGTGATCGTGGAAGTGGCGGCAGCAAGGGCGTAACCAGAATTTTTTTCTTAGTGAGCTAGTAGAAATTTTACTGTAATTCTTAAAAAAGTATTAAGCTATAAATTGTCCAACCCATCATTACAGAAAAAATTTTCTATAAACGCCTCTTTTAAACAAATATAAAACATAAGTCGAGTTCATTTTAAGGTTAAAGTCATAGCTAATTTAATGTTAGATCTGAACTCTAAAAATTAAAGACCATTATTTAATTGTAAGTCTGTAAAATTTCCAAAACAAATTGGCAACGCATATATTAACCTCCCCTCGGGCCCATGGGGGGAGAAGAAAAAGAAAACGAAAAAGAAAGAAAACGAAAAAGAAAGCCAAAAAGAGGAAGAGAGAGAGAGAGGTTTTGGGCTTGCTAGGCTCAAGCTTAGCACTTCATCAGGCAGAATTAGGTGATTTGGCAGCGGTAGCGTGGTGGTAGTCTAGTTTGTTTGGATGTGTAACTAAAATGATGGGAAAATACTATTTGTAACAAATAGTCAAGTAATCTTTAACAAAATGGGGTAAATATATAATTTTACCCATATGTATTGTATGATTGTGGAAAAATAATTTAAAGAGACGATGGTGACCTTACCTTATTTTGTAAAAGATTACCTGAATGATTACTTACAAATAGCGAAGTAATCATTTAGGTAAATTTTTACAAAATAGGGTAAGTTTATCGTCTTATCCTTAAGTTATTTTTCCCTATTTACACAATACATGGGGTAAGGCTGTAAATTTGTCCCCATTTTATAAAATATTATTTGAATGATAGGGCTGATAAAAAGGCTCGTGAGCCCAAAGCTCAGCTTGTCTCATGCTCGCAAGAAGGCGAGCCCAAGTGCAAACATAGGTTGCAAACTTGAGCCTACTCGAATCCGTTCAGCTCACCTACTGAGCATGAATAAGCTTTTGACGTATGGCTCGCGAGCTGTTTACGAGTGGCTCATCAAATGGACAAGCTCAAGCGCGAATCAGCTTTTGGCGAGCAATTCATCAAATGGACGAGCTTATAAGCTGCATGTGAGCCAGCTCCGGCTCAGCTCTCGGAAATATGAGCCCAAGCCCTAGCGCAAATTTCCATCTCAGCTCGTCAAGCCGAGTGCAAACACGGCCCAATGAGCCGAGCCCTTAATTTAGCACAAGAGAACACTATCAAGAGTTGACCAACTCAAGCACAAGAGAAGACAGTCTTTTATATAATTTAGCACATACATGCACAGAAAGTGAAGAGAAACCCAGCCAAGCATTTTCTTGCTCCAAACTTCAAAGGTGTACCGACACTACGTCACAAAATGGCTATAGATTCAAAACAAGCCAACGGGTTGTGCATTTTCCTACTAGCGGATGGTGCAAGGCGACGGTGGACGGAACTAATAGGAGGTGGTTCTTGAAGGGAGCTGCGAGGCGCTAATTTGGGAAAGGGGTTTCGCGTTTCTAAGATTGGGGACTGATTATGGTGGGGATTGCCAGTGAGATGTTTCCAGTTTGAGGGCTGGTGGTTCGGCTAGGGGGTCTTTATTGCTGGTGGGGAGAGGGCCGCGTCATAGAGAGAGTGAGTCGAACATACCCCCAAATAGTCGCCCCCACTACTTCCGCCAGTAGTTGCTACTGGTTCCACAGTGAAGAGGGTGGATGGTTTCGTAAAGAGAGATTTTTTTTGGGGCAAGCGGGTTGTTCCTGAAAAAGAGAAAGAGATGGCGATCCCTCCTTTTTTTTTTTTGAAAAGGAAAGGGGGTTGACACTGAAAGGTGGGTGGGGTGCGGGGGTGAAATAAATCTCCCGATTGAAAATTTTTACATTTTCAATACATATTTTACCTCTATCCTCATTATAATTTCCCCAAATAATGAAAATCAAACAAGCTCTTAGCATCGCGGGTCTCGATTCTTCACATTCTCAATTCGACCGTAGTAAATGAATCAGAAAAAACAACTGGGATTGATAGAATGATTATGAGAATTAATATCAATACCATTTTCAATATCCTGAAGGGCAGGTCGTCGAGCTATTTTGCCAACCCTTCCTGCAAATAGTCTAGCGTTTTCCAATTAGGGATTCTTTTGAGACAATGAAACGACAATTTAGTGGCTATTTGATTCACATTATTATCATTGAATTATAATGAGAAATTATGATGAGATGAAATAAGTGGTATAGATTTTTATGGATGTTTGAAATTAGTGGCAATAAATGAGCAGTTAACAAATCAATGGTATGTGAAATTATAACGTGAATGGATAAAGTGAATCAAACAATCCCTTAGTAAGGAGATAAAAGTGAATGATGTGGCATATCGTTATAGATCAGATAGTTATTAAGATGGTATTTCGGGATAGCAAATCTCGAATATATCTCTGATTTTGAAGAAACCAGATAGTGTTCTGTGTATGAAGCTCGATTGCTAATAAAGATTAGCAAAGTCACGCTATTGAAAGTCGAGCAGGAGCCCAATCTGACCTACTAGGAGTAGTTCTAATATATCTTTGTAAGTTATTAGATTTCTTTGTATATGGTTTGTCAATATATTGAACTACACATGTAACTAACCTTGTACATATATTGAAGAGAAGTTCGTCTATTAAAACAAATAGAGCTCTGAATTTAGAGTCATATTTCCAGTCACATGATGGCAACTCACATGTGTCAGGTGAGTTGGTATCATGTGATTGGATATCTGACTCTAAACTCAAAGCTCTATCTGTTTCCCAAGAAAATTGCTATTTAAAAAATGTCATTAGGTTGCCTTATTAAAAAGAACTAGATCAGCATGTGTTTGACACATATCCTTACTAACAATTACATAAGCACAACGTCAATCTTGCCCACTAATAATTGAAAAAGAATAATGTCAATCTACTTTCTCTAAAGTAGTAAAAAATAAAGGGAAAAAAAAAGCGTATTAAAAGTGAATTGAATAACCATTCAACACGTTCTCTCCTTTTTTCCACTCTTCTAAGGGAACATGCATACAGATACCTACATATCATATCAAACATTACATAATAATCTCTAAATATTGACATGTAATTAATTTCAAACCCAGTATACCAGCTTTACATAAGTTCTCGTAAACTATACAAGTTAAAATAACTTGTAATTATTGTTATTATTATTATTATTATTATTCATAAAATTCCATTTGGATCATTTTTTGGCTATTTGCTTGTTACATAACACAACTGGTAAATACACATAGGATATTCCCAGCTAAGTGGAAAAATGAGGTGGACAAATAAATGGGACTCATGAAAAAATTTCAGCAAGCATTTTCATATTGGGAAATTTTTAAAATGCTGAGACCCACATTCCTAATCCCAACACGCCGGAAAAAACGCCTTCCCCCACCAAAAAAAAAAATCCCAAATGCTGAAATTCGACGACAGATCGGAACATACACCGTTCAATTGCTGTCAGCTACTGTTGGAGGTAGGAGAAGCGTCGTGTTACTGATAAAACGGACCCAAACTATTAGATTTCTTTATATATATAGTTTGACAATATGTTGAACTACACATGTAACTAATCTTGTACATATATTAATCCGGCTATTGAAATAGACAGAGCTCTGAATCTGGAGTCATACCTGCAATCACATGATGCCATCAGATGATTCGAGAACTGACTACAAACTCAAAACTCTATCTGTTTCTCTAAAAAAAATTACTATTAAAGATTTCGACAATTTTTTAAAAATGTCATCAGGTTGCCTTATTAAAAAATAACTAAATCAGCATGTATTTGACACATGTCCTTACTAACAATTACAAAAGCACGACGTCAATTTTGCCATCACTAGTAATTAAAAAAGCATGATGTCAATTTACTTTCTCTAGAGTGGTAAAAAAATAAAGGGAAAAATTTGGATTAAATAGTGAATAGAAAAACCACTGAACATGCTTTTTTTTTCTTTTATTTATTTATTTATTTTCCCTCTCCTAAGGAACATGCATGTAGATACCTAAATATCATATCAAACTTTACATAATAATCTCTAAATATATGATATGTAATTAATTTCAAACCCATCATACCAGTCTTACACAAATTCTGTGAACTATACAAGTCAAAACAACTTGTAATTACTGCTGCGGTCGTTGTTGTTATTATTATTATTATTATTTTTTGATATTACAGGGGATTGTAGGGGAGGGGAATCAAACCCTGACAGAAGGTATATGAAATTAACACAGATACTATCAAACCACATAGGTCTTGGCATTATTATTATTATTATTATTATTATTATTATTATTATTGTAATTCATAAAATTTCATTTAGATCATTTTATGGCTGTTTGCTTGGTGCGTAACAACAGTGACAAATATAGAAAGGATATTCCTTAGTGGAAAAATGAGGTGGACAAATAAATGGGACCCCTGAAAAAAATTTCCACAAACGTTTTCAAATTAGGGAAAATTTTTAAATCCTGGAACCCAGACTAAAAAATAAATCAACTTTATCAAAATCCCACCCCACATCCCAAACGCTGAAATTTGACGACCACCACATATATCATTCAATCGTCGCCGTCGGCCGCCGTTGGAGGTAAAAGAAGCGCAGCGTTGCTAATAAAACTGACCTAAACTATTAGATTTCTTTATATATGGTTTGTCAATATATTGAATTACACATACAATTAATCTTGAACACATATTAAAGAGGCACTGCAAGAAAAATTTGCTCTTATCGACAGCAAAATTTCGACGAATGTCAATCCATAGGTAATTACCGAGGATTGATAAAAATCTTTCAGAAATTTTTGATGAAAAAACATCCTGTCGGAAATTGCCGACGGCAGGAGGTGCTGTCGGAAAATACCGACGAGTTGACCAGGCCATCAGTAAATACCGACAATCCATCGGTAAATTCCGACGGAACAGCTAAATGGTCAGTAGTTTCTGAAGGCCCAATACTCGTTGGTATTTCCCGATGGCTACCACAAACCGTCGGTCATTATCGAAGGCGGCCAACGGCCGTCTGCTAAGTACCGATAGACACCACACAACCGTCATTACTTACCGACAGTATCATTTGACTGTCAGAAATTATTGACATATTTTACCTATCATTGGCCATTTCCGACCGGTTTCCATGCCGTCGGCAATCTTCGACCGGTTTTTAGGCCGTCGGAAATAATCAATATTTTTTCAATAATTTCTAAGAATGAACAAATGATTGGGGAAATACATATATGTTTTAATTTATGAAATTTAACAGTTTTTAATTTATTCTTTAAATTTTTTATACAATTTTGTTTGTTAAAATACTCTGTCGATTTGATTTATATAATTTTATATTAATATATAAAATTACATACATCAAAATTATTCATCAAAACATGTTATTCAAATTTTTTTACTCTTAATGATTAAATGGTGAAATAAATCTTCCCTAAAAAATAGTGAAATAAGTCTTTAATGATACAAAAAATATTTGATATGAGTCACCTTTTTTTAAACCACATGTAAGAAATTTGTAATCATCTTAAACACTTCTACACAATATTTAAATTACTGATAAAACAGTAAATTTTTCAAACTCTCAATTTTCAAATGATCGTAAATCTTAGAGTGAAAACATAGAAATTAATGTAAAGAGTGTATAACTTTTTAATGTGCAATAATATTATTTATTTTTTAAATTGCAAAAACTATAGAATATATGTTAAATATATCATACATACAAATAAGAAACAAAAATGAATAATGGCCCAGTGGTTGGGAACTCTCCCCCCCCCCCCCAACCTTGAGGTGAGGGGTTTGAACCCTCCCCTTTGCAACAATGGTGAGAAATTAAGTTTCATTACATAAGCTGGTCGGGTCGCATGCACAAGTTGCCTAGTATGGGCTCGGGTCATGTAAACAGGTAAGTATGATGACTTTAAAATTAATATTTTTTCAACATGTTACGTTGTTCGTCGGTGATCACCGATTGACAGACTTCCCGTTAGTAAATACTGACAAGATCTAATAGTCGTCGGAATTTACCGATAGCCGGTAGAAGCCGTCAGAAATTACCGCCAAAGTTTAGCCGTCAGTGATTACTGACTGCTCTGTCAGAAATCATCGACAAGGCGATTTCTGATGAATTTTCTGACCATTCTTTTCCCGTTGGCAACACACTTTTCCAACGGATTTTTGCCGTAGGTACAGACATGTTTTTTAGTAGTGACGAGTCCTACTATTAAAAACACATGTGAGTTGGCATCATGTGATTGAATGTATGACTCCAAATTTAGAGCTCTATATATTCCCCTAGAAAATTGTTATTATAGAGTTCAATAATTTTTAAAAGATGTCATTAGTTTACCTCATTAAAAATAACTAGATCAACATGTGTTTGACGCATATCTTTACTAACCATTACAAAAGCACTAACAATTACAAAAGCACGACGTCAACCTTGCCATCACTAATAGTTAAAAAGTATGATGTCAACCTACTTTCTCTAGAGTAGTAAAAAATAAAGGGAAAAACATGGATTAAAAAGTAAATAGAAAAACCATTGAACATACTCTTTTTTTTTTTTTGGCCCTCTAAGGGAACATGCATATAGATACCTACGTATCATATCAAACTCTACATAATAATCTCTAAATATTATGAGATGTAATTAGTTTCAAATCCATCATACAGCTCTACACAAGTTCTCATAAACTATACAAGTTAAAATAACTTGTAATTACTGCTGCTGCTGTTGTTATTTATTTACTAGATTTCCACTCGTGCATTATACGGTTAGAGTCCTAAAAGAGTGTCATACATGAAATGTAGCACATTGATGCCTATCAAGTTTAATGTCACAAAGAAATTATTAAACATGACCTACATGGATTTAATGTGCATTATACGTCTTCAAGTAATATGTAATTGTTTCTCTATTTTGGGATTTGTTTGTTTCTAGAAGCACGTGGCAAATGAGATTTCCTAACTCACATTTCATATGTTTTACTTAAAGAAAATTAAGAATGGAGATTTTATTCAAGAACTTAAACCTCCATTTTCAAATTCCTATTTTACTTCTCATTTTATTCAAGGCTTTCTGATGAGCCATAATTTGTAAGTTACAACATACTACCAACATGTGTAAAATACAGCTTTGATGAGCCATAATTTGTAAGTTACAACATACTACCAATATGTGTAAAATACAGCTTCAATGCATGAATGTTGGATGATTAAAAAAAAACATATTAAAAAATTAAAAATTGTGTGGGCTGAACTATTTATCAGCATCATATTAATTGAGTTGGGAATCAGAATTAATCGTGAATACTAAGCATGTTGTTGCAAAAGCAAGTCATATTACTATTATTTGAAGTAGTCAAATCAGTGTTACTCTTATAGTCGTAAAGCAATTGATTTAACAAAATGTCCATAAGTTTTATATATTCTTTCCTTCAAGTCAGATTTTTGTTAGTCCAAAGCATAATGACTTCCAGCAAATTCATAAGTATTACCTATCAAATATAATACATAAAACAATATAAATTTTCAATAAATGATATTGTGGGTATGAAGCTGCTAGCACGCAAAAAGACATTGATATAGGGGAAAACAATTCAAGGTGATTGCTGATTCATGAATATATTATGACTCACAACTAAACAAATGAAGTTCTACGGAAAACGATCACCTTTAATAATCAACTTTCGAATGAAATTGTAGAATATATATTCATGAATATATATTTTTAATAAATTGTAGAATAAATTTTTATGTTTGTAAATATCAACTTTCTAATGAAACTGTACAGGATAAATACAACAATATAATAAAGATCATCTTTACGCAATAAACTGATCAACAAAATTGGACTGAATAAATGCTAAATTTGATTAATATTTATATTTAAATAAATATATATAAATATTAAAAGAAAAAAGAATGATAAAATATCCAAATATTTGAAAAAGATATTTTAAAATAATATAACATATAAAAATTATTTAAATATTAAACAAAAGTATCTGCCAATGGGGTATATATCTATACAGGCCACGTGTGACATTCTATAACAAAACCTTATGAGAGTTTTGAACACTCCCCTTCTTATATTAGAATAGTATAAGTAGGACATCACCAAAATATAAAAGCTAACATTAATTATTAGTAATAAAATAAAAATAAAATCAATTTTTAAATTCGGAATACATAGACAAATATGACTTTAGTGTATATTTAATTATTAACAAAAATATTATTTATTATCCATACTACAATTAAATTTTGCTAATTGGCGCAATAGGATCGTAATATTTCACTTTATTGTTCAATCTAACCCTAATTTTTGAAACTTGGCAATTACATCTTCAAGTCTCACATTTTTTATGCAATCTATAATCTTTTTATTTTAGAGGCCAAAAAGCCCTCAAATTGTAATTAATTAATATTAGTATACAATAAATAAATAAAGATCACGAATATTAAATTTTAGTATTTCTTTTAGAAATACTATTAAATCCCATTTAGTGATGGGTAAAAATGATAAATAAATAATTCACCTTAAACACATTGAGAACTGTTATGATTGGAGTAGTATTTTTGGGATACGCAAACCCGTAGAGTAGGATGAACCAGGTGCCCCATTATATTTCGCTAGTGACGATTCGTTTAACTATAATAAAAATATAAAACAAAATAAAAAATTAAAAAATGAAAAATAATATAATATAATAAAAGAATTGATAAACACATTAAAAAATTGGTTTTGATAGCCTCACATTAGGCGAATGGCAGAGCCGAGTAATTTACAGGTCGTCACTAAATTTTCATGAGTTTTTTAAATACGACCAAATTATACAACTAAATAAATTTATTATTGTTGTAATGTTTAATTGCATGTAATTAATTGTCTTTAGTTCAATTTATATAAAATTTACTCAAATCTATTCAAATTTGGATATTATCATTTAATCTATAAATAAATTAAATTAGGAAGAATATTTTGAGGAGCCCAAGACGGTGAAAATAGCCCCCATTCAGTTGTGTAAATCAGTCTAATCAATTTTGACACATCATGTTGATATCAGCGAAATTGATGACGGCAAAAAGTGGAATTGAGCCTCTACTTATAAGTGAAAACACTCTTTTAGTGTTAGTGTGTGTGTGTGTGTGTGTGTGTAGTGGAGGGTAGTATTTGGGGATAATCTTTGATTTGAAGAAACAAATTGAATAGGTTTGATTTAGAAAATTATCTTTAATTGCAATCCCTTGTATGTGATAAAGTCGTTGTAGTATAAACGTGAACTCAACCATCTTTTTCAATATTGACTCGACCCAGTAATTTTATTGGGTTAATAGGTTTATGGTTTAATCAGTATGTTATTTCTAACTCGATTGCAAATTCAACTATGTATGTTTTTTCTAACTCGATTGTCAATTCAACTATTTATGTTATTTCTAACTCGATTGCCAATTCAACTATGTATGTGTATAATAATAATAATTTTTTTTAAGGGAAACACGTGAGAATAATAATATATAAATGGAAATTCTTAACAAAAAGGTAGTTGGCACAATGATTTAAAAGCTATTTTTTAATATAGAGATCATGAATTCAATCTTTCAGTATTAGATTTATAACAAAATTTTTATTAAAAGCGACAATTGGGCGGGCCTTGCACGGCTAAGTTTTTGGTGCACATCAAACAGGCCCCCATTCAGTTGCTTAAATAAGCCCAATCATTTTGACACATCATGGTGAAGTCAGTGAATTGTGGGTGGGAAAATGTGAAATTGAGCCTCTAATTGTAATTAAAAACTATCATTTAATAAATATATATATATATTTATTTATATTTTTGAAGTACATTGTTGTTGTTATTATTATTATTTATAAAATTCCATTTGGATCGTTTTATGTCTGCTTGCTTGGTGCATAATATAAGTGACAAATATAGAGAGGATATTCTTAAGTGAAAAAATGAGATAGACAAATAAATGGGACCTATGAAAAAATTTCAGCGAACGATTTCAAACTGGGGAAAATTTTAAAATACTGAGACCCACATTAGAAAATAAATCAACTTTATCAAAACCCCCCACCTACTCACCCCAAATCCCAGCGTGCTAGAAAACAAACCCCCTCACCCTACCCCCAAATCCCAAACGCTGAAATTTGACGACCGTCACATACACCGTTCAATCACCACCGTTGGAGGTAAAGGAAGAGCCGTATTGCTAATAAAACTGCCCAAAACTATTGGATTTCTATAAGTTATTAGATTTCTTTATATATGGTTTGTCAATATATTGA